>SCDY01001411.1:0-29802 GCA_004143825.1 Drosophila micromelanica
AGTAATTTAAGAGATGAGAATATTTGTTGATTCGATTGATATCTTCTTCCACATATATCAAATATACCTACATATATCGATAAAAATCGATATTAATCAGTTAAATTCTTTATAAATAAAATGGCGACTAAGTAGTTTAAGAGATGAGAATATTTTCTTATTTGATTGCGATTCATATCTTCTTCCACATATATCAAATATACCTACAAATATCGATAAAAATCGATATTCATTAGTTAAATTCTTTGAAAATAAAATTGCGGCTAAGTAGTTTAAGAGATGAGAATCTTTTCTGATTCAATTTCGACTCATATCTTCTTCCACATATATCAAACTGATTATCGATATAATATCGATAAGTGATAATAAATTGGCAGCACTTACTCGTTGCGGAAATGCTGCATGGCGAACTGCAGCAGGGAGTACTTGGTGACAGAGGGCGGCGTTCCGTTCCCGTTGAGCTCATCCTGCAGCAAATAGTTGCCGTCCAGGTCGTGATGCGATGCTTGTTGCTGCTGCTGCTGCTGTTGCTGCAGATGTTGTTGCTGATGCTGTTGTTGTTGCTGTTGTTGTTGCTGTTGCTGCTGCTGTTGTTGTTGGTGGCCATTGGTCAAAGAGTTGGGCTGCTGGCCGGCATTTGATTTGCGTGCCGAGTGCAAATAGCTTTGTTGCTTCATAAAACGCTGCTGCTCCACCAGCTGTTGCTCCTCAGCAGCATCCTCCAGCTGCTGCTGCTGCTGCTGCTGCTGTTGATGATGATGCAGCTCGACTTGCTGCAAATGTTGCTGTGAGTGTTGCTGTTGCTGATGCTGCTGATGTTGATCGTCGCCATTCGAGTGGGCGTGTTCGTTGCGTTGGGCGTGCGCCTGACGCCCCTCGAGGCGCTCCAGGGGCACGTTCAGGGTTTGGGCGGCGGCCCGAGCGCCCGATGAGAGCGTCGATGCCTTCGATTGTGACTGCAAATAGAAGAAGCAAAAGAAGAAGAGCCAGTCAAACAATGAATGCAATGCATTTTAAAGCAAACTCTCAATGGCATGTGAAAGTTGCTGGTCGCCTTTTTGGCCAAAACACTCGAAACGGCCAACAAACCGGTGGCCAAAGTGCCAACACCAACCGGTTTGAACGGGGCGCGCCTATCACAATGACGATGACATGTATAAATATAGTAAATATAAACATATATATAAGATATATATATTGTGTGTCTGTCAGTGAAAGCTCTACTAACGGACAGCTCCTTGGGGACATCTCCCAAAACTTTGGCCCTACTTTTTCAAATGCTCATCAAAAATTGCTTTACAAACAAACAAAAATTATAAAAAATAAACCGATATAAAAATATATCAGACATATTCAAAAAATGTTTGAAAATCACGTTTTTGCAAAAAGATATTTTAAAATTAGTATTAATTTTATTATAATAATATTCTTTATATAATTAATAATTATTTGATTATTTTTCAAGCTTTGGCTGCCTCATCAAATAATATCGATTGCGATTACTAAAAAGATTTTCATAACTTAAATTAAATTAAATTCGTATTAAAGTTATTAGGGACTGCATCATGAAATATATTTGATTGAATTAATGCTTCCTAAAGATCTTTCTATTATATCTCTTATATTGACTTAATATCGATACATATCGATTTTAATTTTTTTTAAGCATAAGAGCTATAGCCACTTCTATATCATAGATGCATTTAAATTTATTATATATAACCATATAACTCCCTGGTTAAGAAATAAATTAAAAGCAATTTTTAAACATATTTGAAGCGAATCATTTTTATAATTTAAATTGAAAATTTAAAAAAAAAATGCTTTTATTTCTTTATAGAACTCAGAACTGAATCTAAAACTTTGCTTGTTCGCTCAAGAGAGTTTGCACTGTATTAAGATAGTTTTTGGCAACGAAAGTGTTGCCAATATTTTTCACTTTTAGTGCAGTTGCAATTTGGTGCGTTGCTTTCCTTTCCATTCCACAACACCCACTCAATATGCAATACAAGCAACAACCTCCCCCCTCCCCCTTCCCCCTTCCACACCCCTCTAATACACCGAAAGCTTGTTGCATTTAAAGCTTAAAACACCCACAGTGAATAAACAAAAAAAATTCGATGCATTTTGCACACGCTCAAGCGCATAAAACAACAACAACAACAACAGAGGTGAGTAAAAGTTGTTGTTGCTGTTGTTTATGAAAGCGGAAATCTTTCACCAATCAATCAAGTTTTCATATGCGAAAAATCGCACTTCAAATTGGCCCAGTCACTGAGCAAGCAAACAACTCCACAGCCAAAACTTGAATATTCGTATTCCAATTTCAATTTCGGTTTGAATCCTCGCATTTAATGTGCATCTGAATTGGATAAACAAACACGCCACCTGGCGACGCAACAAGGCATAACACAAGCATAAACATGTTCAAAACTTTGCTGCGATCAACATTACAAAAAAATCATGTTGCGAATGTAATTGATTAGATGATCAGTTGATGCTGATAACTGGTTGCGAATTGCAATTGTAGAAAAGAAGCAGAAAAATGACCATGAAGGACATGAGAATAAAGAAGAGTAAATAAATTAATTAAATATGATATCAAGAATATAATAAAATAATAATAAAAAAGATTTTTGAAACATTTGCATTTCAAGAAAAGTTAACATGAGGTTAGAGATAACATGAGGATAAAGTTAACAGGTAAAAATAAAAGAATAACAATAATTACTATTAAAATGTTAAGCGAACAATGGCGAAAGCAACTAGATAAGTTCTAAGCTCAGCAAAATTGTGGATATAATTAATTATTGTTAATCAAAGTTCAAAAACAAATGTTAAATATGAATAAATTAGATAAGTAAACTGCAATTATTAATGAAAAATTATGTGAGACATTTAGATAGATTTAGATAGTTTTTATTTTAAATTGATATTATAAATTGCACGAGTATAAATTGAAATTCGCTTCGAATATCGGCGAAGAAAATTGCGTTCATATGTTAAGCAAACTGCATAAAAAAGAAAATAGTTCTTGGAACCAGTTCCATTAAAGGAGTTCGTGGTGTCTGGAGTGACAAATTGATAGCAGTTGCTCAATATTGGGAATAACATCAATTGACAGCTGACAGCTGACAGTTCCCGTGGGTTCTATCTCTGAGCTAAATCGCGAGCACACAACTCCATAAATAGACCACATTGGACCACATTCAGATGCAACTGGACGAAGCGATTCAGTTCTTCTGTTTTATTTGGAACGAACGAAACTCTGCAGAACCGGGCACGCAACTGGGCCACATGACTTGTTTTTGGCCCAGGGGTCGCCAGGGGCTGACCAGCTGAAGTGCGCCGGGAAGCGGGGAGGTGGCAGCTGAAGCTGGAGCGGACTGGCGTCGGCTGCGCTCCAGTTGCTCCAAAGCGCGAATTCAATTCGCTGGAAAAAGTGAACTAAACTAAATAAACTAAAGCAAAAGTCTAGAGTGCTAGACTGGCAGATACGCTGTGTTGAGCTGCGAAATTTGCATGCTTTATAGATAGTTGACATATTATAATTATATTGTGCTATATATCAAAAATTAATTATTAAATATGTTTTTAATTTAAATGATCAGTTTATCTTTCGAGTATTTATTCTAGTATTTATAACAACAAGATATGATTAAAAATCGATATATATCGGTTTTGGAGAGAATTCATGATTTTTATATTGATATCTCAACTCGCTACAATTCTCAAAATATGTTCAGGAAAATCGATATAATCGATTTTAATTATAATCTAATAGAAAATAATATTAACTCGGCATGGCAGGATTAGTTATCGATCAGTTAAAATAGAATTGATCTAAAATTTAAGGTAAATAGGATCACAAAGGGAGAGAATTTTGAGTTGGCTTCTTTTGCCTGTAACAAACGCATGCACAGAATCAATATACCCTACTCAACGCACTTGCAATGTGCACTATAAAACAAAACATAACTTACATTGCGAACAATACAAGAAAAACTTTAAACTTTAATTTCGAATATAATTTGTGGCGCGTCGGGTCTACGAATATGTGTACGTTTAACTACAGAGGGGAGGGGAGTAGAGGAGAGGGGCGGGGCGGGTGCTAAGTAGCGGCAACTTTCTTTTCGGCATTGTTTTTTATAATTTTGTTAAAGAGTAGTTTTTATATATATATATGTGTATTTTGCTCGAGTTAATTAAAATTCGAAATTAATGCGCACCACACAGAAGCAGAAACGGAAATCTAGCCAAGCCCGAGAAACAGCTGGAGTCAAAGAAGAAGAAGAGGAGGAGGAGGAGGAGGAGGAAGAAGAAGAAGAGGTAGACGCCGCAGCTGCAGCAACCAACAGCTGTTTGAAGATACAATTTAGAGCAAAAGAAATTAAACTCATTTACCGAAGGAAAACAAAAGAAGAACCCGACCGACAATAATAACAAATAATAATAAAAAACGACGCACGAAATGTAATTAAATTATTGAAATCAAATTACAGTTAAATTACAATCGTATTCTGCTTCAAGCAGTGCTTCTTCAACGCATTAATCTCGAAAATGGTGAAAACTAAACGGGGGTATCGTTCATATGTTCACGTTTCTAGCCGCACGTTAAAGTATCTGTAAATGTATCTTGTATCTTTTTTTTTTGGGTCAACGGTTTTGTATTTTGTTTTACGAGCGCACAAGTTCTGGCCTAAGCACAGCTTTTTACTTCATCTTCATCTGCTCTTTTTTTTGGCATTTAAACAACCCCTCGACACGAAGCGTAGCATCCGATTTGCATGAGATGGCATGCGATGATCCCAATAGATAGATATACAGGTATTATTTTACAATTATAGCATATTTAAAGAACGATCGATAAATTTAGTTGTGATCTCAAACATGCTTCAGACAACAGTACCTCACTGACCCGACATAAAGGCTAATATATTTTTGTTAGCCTTGAATTGAACAAACTGATTATCTCATTTGTGATTATATTCAAAGAATATTCCAAATGACTTTTAAAGACTCAATTTGTATGTATCTATTCTGATCTTAGTTTTTAGCTCAAATTATCTTCAAAATCGAAGCATTTAAAATCCAAATGTTTCAATATTTATCGATTTCTATCGATATTTATCGATTTATATTTCGATATTTATAGATTTCGGCTAATTTAAGTATCAATGGAAAGAATATAGCACTAATGTACGACAACCAACATACAAATATGAATTCTGCTGCTTTCAAATATGCACAAAACCATTGTTTATAAACGTATATAAAGATAAAAATTAATTTTATTTGTGTTTATATACACATATAAGTTAAATCAAGTTTAATCAGTATCTAAATCTCGATATATGTACATTGCAATTGACGTTTTAAAAATATATTTAAACTATTCCTTATTATATTTTTTAAACCATTTTAAGCTCAGCCCTTTGATAATATGAAAAGTGAACAATTCAAGCCCAGCTATATACAAAGATATATACTCCAGTTGCACGTAATCTCCATGGGCTGGACCAATTTCAAAGACAACAATAGGTAGACAAATGTTGTTGTTGTTGTTGTGTTGTTGTTGTGTGTTGTATAATCGACACCTTGATGGGTCAGTTAGTCGGTCTCCATAAAGATGAAGTTGAAGAGTGAACAAATGATGTAAGTAGCTCCCTCTCTCTCACTCTATCTTTGCTCTTGGCCCTCTGTCTGGGGCCATTTGGCATTGTGTCTGGAGTGGCTAATAATGCGATTATGTGTTGATTAACTTAACCGTTAGCAACACTCGCAGCAAACGGTAAAGAGTTCGCTTTTGTGCTTTCTTTTGCATATGCGCGCATCGTAATTTGTAATTATTATTTGGAAGACGTTTTCCATAAGCTCGCTGCGCTTGCATTCAAATTGTGAATTTCGAGCTAAATAATTTCGCCAAAGATCAGAGATTAGATATGTAGATGTCTTTTGATCTTTTGATCTTTGCTTTGAACAACATTTCAAATCTTTGAGATGTGCAATGATGCAACAATAATGTGACACCTCATCAACTCCTAGATTACATTTTAATTATATAATCATACTTGGATTTTGCTACGAAATGTGCCAGAGACGTGCCTGATTTTATAGACTATATATCTCAATCGATCAAAAATTGATTGGTTCGAGCCTTATCACAAAAAAGTTCCGATATTAATATCGGCGAAAATATCAAATTGAAAATAGAAGTAAATATAAATATTATAAAAAGATTATGATAAATTTAAAAGATTATGATATTTTAAATGATCGATAAATGTCGATTTTTTGGCCCGGCCTTTTCAGCATATCTCAGAGAGTACAATCTGGCACCAGCCACGAAATTTGTGTTCTCGCTGATCAGATATATTCTACTTTTTGATACCTCCCCCCACTTTAAGAGATTTTTAATATATTTACAGGCTAAAATTTAAGAATGAAATTGAAAGTTGAAATTTTCGTTTGGGGGGTATATTTGTGGCTTTGCGGAGCTGCATACCTCATTGGAGTTCATGGTCTCGAATCGTGCCAGAATTTCCTTGACGGATATTTTGGACTCAGTGGGCTCCTCCAGAATGGTCTCCATGCGGCTGACGGAGCCGCTGCTGGCGTTGCTAACGCGTCGCGTTTTATTGCCCAGCAGCAGCGACGAGCCGGGAATCGGAATTGGAATGGAAAGGGGCAGACTAACGCCAGAAGAAACAGAAGAGCTCGTTGTTGTTGTTGTTGTTGTTGTGATTGTTGTTGTTGCTGAACTGTTGTCTTTCTCATGCTGCTGCCCGTTCCCATTTCCGTTTCCATGCTCGTCCTCGTCCTCGTTGTTGTTGTTGTCTCTTTGGTTGAGCCGCAATTTATAGTTGAGCTGCTCCTCGAAGCAGCACTCCTCACAGAGGCTGCCGCTTGCGGTTGTTGTTGATGCTGTGCCGCTGCAGCACTTGTACACGATATCCTCCTCGACGCTCCACGCATTATCGTAATCCAGATCATGGCCAGCAGCTCCAGCTCCAGTTCCAGTTCCATTCAACTCGACGCAACATTGTTCGTTCAGCTCACGAATGCTTTCATTGGTCAGCTGATCGAGATCGCTGCGCCGATGCAGCTGCAACTGTTGCTGCTGCAACTGTTGGTGATGCACCTGGGCGGCCGTGGTGCCGGTGATGTGCGCTATTTCCGCATCATCCGAGTCCGTGTAGAGCAGCTCGTGTTCCTCGCAGCTGTCCGCATCCGTTAGATTGTTGAGCGAATCGAGCGAGGCGCATTTGTTGCAGCTCTGCTCCTCCTGCTCCTCCTGCTGCTGCAGCTGCTCCACCTGTTGCTGCTGCTTGAAATTGTTGTTGTTGCTCCTGTCGTGGTGCATCTTGTGGATGAGCGACTCCACCTTGTTCACAATGCTGCTGAATTTGTGCGGCTCGCTTTTGTTGCTGCCACTGGGCGTGGCCGTGGGCGTGGGCGTGGGCGTGGCAGGCGACGCCTGACAGGACTTGCCAATGTGTGGCATGTTGCAGCTAGTTTTTGGGGGGGAGGGGGTCGCGAATCCGACTGATCGATCGAGTGATCAGCGCGTGCCACAGTGAAAGTTGTTATTGCATTATTTTCTGTTTTTTTTTTTTGTTTTTTGATGCGGCAGCAACTGGCCAAACTACACGACCATAATGAATGTTAACTATATTGTTTACACACACGGCCACACACGCACACTCGCGATTCCGTGGAAAAACGCTGCGTATACGTGATTTTCTGTTGTTGTCTTTTTGGTAACTGCTTATTTCATATATATATATATATTTTTGTTTTTGCTGCTGCCTTTTTCTTTTTAGCCACCTCTTTTTGTTTGCTTTGCTCTTTTTTTTTTTGTTTTTGTTGTTTTTGTTTTGTGAAAATGTCAGTTTTCAATTTTCGTGCGCTGCAATTTGCCAGGCCTGAATTTATACATTTAATTTGCCACCTCAAAGCGAACGGTTTTCTTTTGTTTGACACCTGTCCCGTTATTTGAGTAGTGCCGCAAATTGCCAAAATGCCAATGCAGCTATGCAACAGGGGTCAAATCAAGTTGCTGTTGCAAGTCATTGAACCCCCCACAATCTCAATGTGATATGCATTAAAATTCTCTAATTGAAAAAAAAAATAAAAACACACCTAACAAAAGTTAAAATCTGGATTATGAAGAAATTATTGCCCAAAACAAATTCTAGTGTTAACATATTTTACTATTGCCAAAGTGATAAAAGTGCAGAAAATTTTATGTTTATAGCTATTAAATATAATATATATTTAATAAAATAAACTAATTTCTCAAGTGCACTCAAAAAAGAGTTTTTATATAATTTTATTATAACAAATTTTAAATTTTATTATACCTTTAAGTCTATTTTTTAAAATATGCCAATATATTTTTATATGCGAATTTTTGATTGTGTTTTATTTGTTTCATTTGAAGCAAATTTAAAATTGGCTAAGAAACGATTTAAAAATTTTCAATGCATATAGAAATAAAAACTATAGAATTTTTTTTTATTCTTGATACGCACTGCAAGAACAGGTATTTTAAGTTGAAAACTAGATTCGACTTACTTTTGAAAAACAAAACTCTAAAATCACAAACAAATAATATGCATATTATTTTATTATATTATGTTGCAAAAGGTTCTTTGAACAAAAACTCAAATAAGGAAATGGGAACTGTTTATAATTCACGTGCAATAAATATTGCAAACAGGTAAATTGAATAAAAAATATGCGTTAGCTTGAAATAAATAAAAAACAAAAGAAACCAACTTTTGCAAGCTAAACAAATAATTGAGCTGTTCATTGAATTTATAGAGAAGTTAAATTGGAAATAATCAAAACTATTTTAAGCAATATACAAAAATGCATTGCGTGAAAATAAACAATGAACTCTCTGTATAATAAATGTATTGAATTGGGGAATTTATAAAGAAATAAAAGTTTTTATAATTCTGGCCAGCTTTCGAGATATTTTGCCAAATAGTTTATGGCATAACTGAAAACTGAAATACAACTGTAATCACTACAGTAGTTGCTCGATAATTGAAACCAGTTGGTTAAATTATCCAACTACTCATGTAAATGAACATTTTCGAACTCATTTATAAAATTATGTTTTTTACCCAATTCCTAAATTTATTTATTTAATTACAGTTCCTCTCAAACTGCTGCTTATTTTTAAATACTGTTATTTTAATTGAAAAAATATACAAAGTAGTACAAATTTCTTATATTGAGCGTTCACTGTAATATATGTCTTTTGTTTATCCCAAAGCTTTGTTGTTAATTCTTCTTCTTCAATACCAAAAAAATTTGTATCTTTCTTCAGTTCAGTCAAGTTCAGGGCGCAGACTTTAAACTGTGGTCCGCTGCATCAACGAACTGTATTTGAGGCGGCATCGATTATTGGGTCAGGCACATTACAGTTATCTCTGAGTGTGGCCAAACAAACAAAAACATTTCATTCAAAGCACAACACAAAACACAGCACGAGAAAAAAAAAACTATGTTGGCACAAAAAAAACGTAAAATGAAGAAGAAGAAAACTAAGTAACAACAACAGAAGCTACGATCGAAAAGCTATTGCTCTGTATCTGTAGAATTGGGAATTTGTGTTAAAAACGCTTTTGATGGAGACGCGCGCGCTGCGTGATGCCGTTAACGAACATTTGCGGCAACTGAAAACTGGGCAGACTGGTCAAAAGAGGCGCCTGGCGAGTTGCCAATTCACGACTGACCATTTCACTCGCAGCCGAGCAGAACACCAGAGAGGGAGAGCACAGAGAGAGCGAGAGAGAGATTGTGTCTCTGGAAGAGCGAGAGAAGCGCCAAGCGGAGCGTTAAGCTCAAGAGAAGCTAAGCACACGAAACGAGTAGCGCACCCGTCAAGTGGTTTAAGCGGTTTCTAACTGGCCTCTGTATGTGTGTGTGTGTGGATCAGAGTTGGGCGCCTAACGAGTTTATCGTGCGTGACACGAACACAACATAAAAAACTTATGATACATATTTGAAACGAAAAAAAAAATAACTTTGTTCATTAAAAATTAATAATCATCGCATAAAAAATGATATTAGAGAGAAAAATTAAGTTTTTTCAAATTATCTTACCCAAAAAAAATTGTGATAAATATTTGTAAAAAAAACTTTAATTTGAAATGAAAAAAAAAAACTATGATAAATATTTATGCAAAAAAAATTTTTTAAGAAAGTTGTCAATTTGTAAATTTAAAAAAACTATGATAAATATTAATAAAAAAAAGATTTGCTAAAAAACACTGTAGATTTTCAAAATATATTACGCAATTTTTTGTTTGAAATTGGTAATAAACCATCAATATAATTATATAAAAATATTCTAGGCTGAATAAAAAAGAAAAATTATGAGTTTTGTATTTCACTGTAGCCAAATACAAAAATAAATCAATTAATTTACTAGTTGCTGTACAAAATATTGTTTTCACATTTGTATAACAGAAATGAATCAAACAAAAATTGTGCGTCCTTTTTTTTTGTTGGTTAGTGTAAATGATATTTCGTGAAAGAAACTTGCCCATCTCTAAGGCTGGCCTAACTGTTTTATTCGAGCCGCTCTCGGCCAGATTCGGTTTTTCGAACTCGGCCTGCGCTCCAAGTTTGGCATTCGACCAGTTTTCACGCATAAAACTGAATTAAATTAAAATAACTTGAGAGATGCATTCAAAGAAAAGCAGCAAAAGCTGCCTGATAAATGGATGCACTGCATGAATGTGAATGCGAATACGAATGTGAATGTGAATGTGAAACGAGTATCAGTCACTAAGTATGGTCACACTCAAGGAATGAGACCCACTGAGCTTCAACCACGCGTGCAAATATGCGGCTGCATTAAAAAACAATGAAAACAAAAAATAATGCGCACAAGGATCTAACGGAAAAGATTTCCTATGAAGGTCAGCTTTATAATAAAGCTGAAAAAATTGTTTTGATCTGTAAATATTATCCTAACTATATCCCTAAAATTGTGGAAGATATGATTATAATAATTTTTACCCTTGATCCATAAAGGAGATCGTAAGAAATCTGTATGCAAAATAAGATGTACCTAGCTTTAAAACTGGGAAATTTTTAGTTTTAAATAGAATCAATTTGCCACGCCCTTAATGGGCGTTGCAAACAAAAATCTTAAAACTTTACACGAGTATATATTCCACATTTCAAGTCTCTAGCTTCAATACTGACAAGATTATGATTTTATAATTAAGAACTTAAATAGTTACATTCGAAATTCGAAGGGAAAGTTCAAGTTCGCGACCTTTAAGGAACTTCAAAAGCTTTCGTTTAAGCCAAAAGCTGCTTTTCGAGGAAAATAAAAAAATAGGAAAAAACGATTGGCAGTAAAGTTAAGACATAAGAAGTGAGAAGGCTCCAAAGCTTGAAATCGATTCTTATCGATATTAATAAAGCAGAGCATGATATCGGAAAAAAATTCCAAACGTGTGCTGCGTATGATAAATACGAATTGAATGAAACCAAGATTAGCTTTCTAGCTTTTTTAGTTTCTAAGATCGCAGACTAGTAGATATGCCTCTTACAAAATATGGTAAGATAACCGAAGCTTGAAATCCATTTTTATCGGTTTAAATGAAACAGAGCAAGATATCGGAAAAAAATTATAAACTTTTTCTGCGTATGATAAACACGAACTGAATGAATCCAAGATGAGCTTTCTATCTTTTTTAGTTTCTAAGATCGCAGACTAGCAGAAATCGATTTTTATCGATATTAATGAAACAGAGCAAGATATCGGAAAAAAAAATTATTAAATGAAATTATAAGCTTGTTCTGCGTATGATAAATACGAACTGAATGAATCCAAGATTAGCTTTCTAGCTCTTTTAGTTGCTAAGATTGCAGCTTTCATACAGACAGACAGACGGACCCATTTTCGATGGGTTCAGGGTATATATACGAAAAAAAAAAAGGCCACTCACCTTGCGGTACTCCTGGACAAAGGCGCTGATCATCGATTGGATGGCGGCGGCGCGCGTTGCGTGCAGCGCCAAATGTTTTCCGTTGCGCAAATTGAGCTGCAGGGCGGCGGGGCGTGGCAGCGTGACAGCGTTCTGGATCTCGGCAAAGGAAATGGCCTGAACGACGATCAGATAGTCGGCGTCGCGTCGCGCCAAATAGAGGCCGCTGTGCGAGACGCCCATAATGGAGACGTCCGGATAGAGTGGCGCCCCCTGCACCGCGAAGAGGCGCGCAAAGTAGAGCGGCCAATCGCGGGCCATATCCACCAGATGGCGCTTGACCAGAGCGCGCACCTGCTGCCCGCGAGCGGCCAGCGTATCGACACTGACGCCATGGCCGTGGAGCATATTCAGGGCGGCGTTCTTCTCCTGGGGCGTGATGCGCAGCGAGGGCGTCACCCCGAACACATCGCTCAGCACCTGGGCGAACAGCAGATCGAGCGCGACGGGCGGTCCGATCGGTTCGTGCGGCTGGAAGACCTCCTTGCGTACGCGCAGCTTCCATGGCACCCGATTGTAGGTGAGGCAGGCGCTCGAACCGACGCCGGATCCGGAACCGGAACCGGAACCGGCATTCGAGGAGCCGCCGGTTACGGCTGCCGCTGTCGCTGCGACGGACGTGGTGACGGCCGGCGGCGGCGGCACTGGCGCCGGCACCACCACCGGCGACATCTCTAGAGGATCGTCGCGTATGCCCGCCGAGCTGGCGGAGCTTTTGCGCTTGCGTTCGTGCTCGTACTTCTGGGCCATGTGCGTCCGGAACGTGGCCGGCACCAGCATTGCATCCCGTTCCCGTTCCCGTTCCCTTTCCCGTTCCCGTTCCCTTTCTCTGTCCCGTTCGCGTTCGCGATTTAGCTTGGCGCCCAACGTGTCCATGGTGGCCTGGATGACGCGCGGCGGCGCCGGCTGATAAACCTTGTGGCTCTCCTTCTCCCGCTCCACCTGGCGCAGCTCGTAGAGACGCTCGCGCTCCCGTTCGCGCTTCTCGCGCTCCTTCTCGCTGCCGCTGCCGGAGGCGGGTCCCTCCACCTCGGCGCGATCCCACACGGACTCCGAGTAATCCTCGCGATCCCGCGACCGACTCCGACTCCGCGAACGCTCCCGTTCCGTTTGCAGCTCCTGCTCCCAGGCGGCGTGTTCGCTCAGCGCCAGTAGATGCGAATGCTGATGCTGCTGCAGTTGCAGTTGCTGCTGCAGCTGCTGTTGCTGCTGTTGATGCTGCTGTTGATGCTGTTGTTGACGCACTGCACCGAAGGTGTCGCGCTCCTGGCGCTGAATGAACGCCGGCACGTGCTCCTTGCGGTAATCCGGCTCCGGTTCGTCCGCCTCCGGGCCGCGCGCCACCGGCGGACTCTGCGGCGCCGGCGGCGGCGCTGGCGGCGCCATTGTCGGCGGCCGTATTGGCGGCGGCGGTGCCGGCACGTTGGGCGCCGGCGGCAACAGGACGCCCGGCCAGCCGCCCGGCGGTGCCGGCGGCGGCGACAATTTGCCCTCCATGCGCTCAATTTGGGTGCGCACCGTCGCCAAAGATTCGGAGGGCGTCGTCGCCGCCGCCGCCGCCGCCGCATTGGCGCTGGCAAAGAGTCCGCCCAGCTGCTGTTGGAGCATCAGCTTGCGCGTATCCTCCAGTTTGGCGGGCGCCCGCTGCTCGGACTTGTTCGACACCGTCGATCGCACCGAATGGCCCGCCGTCACCTGCTCCAGGCGCTGGCGCATCTCCGAGCTGAGCTTCAGTTTGCCCACGCTGCCCGGCGGCGGTCGGTCGGCCCCAATCTCGAAGCTCTTCTTGGCCAGCTTGGTGGCCGTAATTGTCGTCGTCGTTGTTGTTGTTGTTGTCGTGCTGGTCTGCTGCTGTTGGGCCGCATCCTGAACATCCCGGCTAACCAAGCCGCCGGCTCCGTTCGTCTCCAAGCGCAGGCTGCTGCGCATCAGGAGACTGCTGCTGACGGCGGCTCCGCCGGGACTCGGCGTCGGACTCTTGCACGACTCGATCTCGAACTCCTCCCATTCGATGGCTGTGGCCCCGCCCCCGCCCCCGCCCCCGCCCCCGCCTCCGCCTCCAGCATTGTGCTGCGCCTGGGGCGTCGTTTTGCGCTGCTGCTGGCGCAGCTTGAACGCAAAGAAATCCTCCTCCGTTTGGAACTGGGGCTCGCCCTGCGGCGGCGGCCAGCGCCACTTGCCGATGCGCACCGTCTTCGCCCGGCCGTACGGATCGAGAAAGTGCCGCGTCTCCGACGGATCCTTGCACTCCAATGGCGGCGGCATCGGCGGCGGCGGCGGCGGTGCCGGCGGCTGCATGCCCGTCGCCGCCTCCAAAACGAGGCTCCGCGTCGTCGCCTTGAGACGCATCGGCGGCGGCGGCGACGAAGCGTTCGCCATTCCATTGCTGCTGCTTTTAATTACAATATTATTATTGATGTTGTTGCTGCTGCTGTTGCTGTTGCTGTTGTTGCTGTTGTTGCTGTTGTTGCTGTTGCTGTTGTTGTTGTTGGCTGCCTGCTGGCTGAGCAGCGTTTGGAGCGCCTGATTCTGGGCGAGCAGCTGCTGCTGGATCTGGAGATTCTGCGCCATCGCCGACTGGAGGAAGGCGCGCTGCACCTGCTGCTGGTAGAGGGCGGCGGGCGCGGCGTCCGCCTCAGCGCCGGGCAGCTGCATCAGCTGCTGCTGCAGCAGCAGCGGATCCTCGCCGGCGGCTGTCGGCTCGTTGCTGCCGCCGCCCTTGATGCTGACCGCCAGCCGGGCGCCCGAGTTGAGCGCCTCAAGGCCAGCTCCCTCACCAGGCAGCAGCTCGTCCAGAAACTGTTCGAACTTGCCGCCGCGGATGCTGGCTGCCAGGGAGCGCGCATCGGAGAGCTCGTCGAGGGATCCGTCGAGCACCGGACTGAACAGATCATCGAGAAACTGATCGACGTCGGAGGCCTGGGAGGGAACGCGCACGCGTCGCACGTGGGAGGCCAGCGAGGGTGCTTCGCTGGTGTCGGACATGGCCGAGGAGCGGGTCGCATACTCCGACTTGTCCATGTTGTACTTGCTGGAGTGCGCCGAGCCGTGCGAGGCGGCGTGCGACCGCCGTCCGGCATGCTGGGACTTCTGGTAGCGCGGCGCCGACTCCTTGCCCATCGGCGCCAGGCGCTCGGCGGAATGGTAGCGCTCGTTGAGGCGGCTCTCGGACAGACCCAAGGCGAGCGTGTGCAGCGGCGATTCCTGTGAATCGCTGTCGGGCAGCGGCAGCTGCTGGCTGCCCATGTCGCCCGCGAGCAGATCGTCCAGCGATTTGGAGCGCGACTTGGCCTGCGAACCGGCCACCACCAGGTGCGGCGTAATCGGCGGCTCCTCGGTGCGCTCAAAGTAGCGTTCGTTCAGCGCCGAGCTGCGCGACAACAGCTCTCGACTGCTGCGACGTTGCGGTGGCTGCTGTTGCTGTTGCTGTTGCTGTTGCTGTGTGGAAGCTGGTGAGGACTCCTCCCGCTTGGTTGTGGGTGGTGCGGGCGGCGGTACGCCCGGTCGCTTGACCGCCTCGGGCAGGCTGGTGCGCGTGAATTTGGCGCCGGTTCTGAGGAGATCGCTGCGCGGCGCCGGAAAGGCGGGACACAGCTCCTTCTCGGCAATCAGATCCATGACGTAGTCCAGGCCGCAGCTGTCGGTCACCTGCTGGCCATCGTCCAGCACCAGGGTCCAGCCGCGGCTGGCAACGCCCAGGGTGGCGACGGCCAAGGCGGCTGCCTCCTCGCAGCTGGTCCACGAATCGACGGCCACCGTTTGGCTGGCCTCGTCCGGTAGGGTCAGCGGTAGGGCCATGTCGCAGCCGCGCGCCCAGGCGCGCCACTCGAGCCACGAGGGCACGAAGCTGCGACAGGCACCGCCGCCAGCCAATCCGACGCCACCCAGGGCCGGAGCTGGTCCCGAGCTCTGCTGGCGCAGCAGCTGCCGCTGGAGCAGCTGGCGATTGGGCGGCGGCGCCTCGTCGGTGACAAACTTGAGCAGGTACTTGCTGAAGGCGGCGCTCGGCTGGAAGCAGCAGAGGCACTGGCCGAGCAGCTGCCAGAGACGTGCGGCCAGCACGGGCTCGGCGCCGTGCAGTTGATTGCACAGCTGGACGAGAATCTCGTCGCGCAGGCCGCGCGAACTGAGCGCCTTGTGGACAATGTAATCGGCGAGCAGTTTCTCCTTGGCGCCCTCCCCCTCCAGGGCCTTGTCGTTGCTCCAGCGCAAGATCAGCTTGAACACGGCGAGGGCGTCCTGGAAGTCCTGATCGCGTGACGCGGCCCGGGTCAGCAGGGGCGCTGTGATCGGTTCGCGACGCGGCTGCAGTCGCAGTCCGTTGCAGTAGACGGAACTGAACTTGCCGAAGGTGAACTGGGCGAGGTCCGGCGGCAGTTGGGCGCTCGCCGGCGGCGGGCCGGGCACGGTGCCGAGCACCTTCACCAGATGCCGATCGCTGTGCGGCGGCGTCCAGCCCTGCAGCTTCGAGTAGATGAACGCCAGCTCGGCGGGTATATCCAGGTAGCTCAGCTGGCTGCGCTCCAGTACCGCCTGCTTGGCCTCGCGTGCCTCGCGCGCCCGCTGCGCGGCCTCGCGCGCCTCCTGCCTTCGGCGGTGATCGGAGCGCAGCTGCTGGACGCGACGACGCGCCATTTTGCCGCGCCACAAACGCTGCGCGGTGCAGGCACCTCGCTGCAACAGCCGGTAGCGCTGCTGCTGGCGATGGGCGCGCCAACGCGCCTGCAGCCGTGTGGCGGCCACCTGGCGCCGGGCCACCTGGCGACGCACCAGCATGCCGCGCACGTGCCGCTGTATGTGCACGGCGGCCTGGCGCAGCCGCTCGGTACGGCCGCTCTCCAGGGCCCGATGGAGGGCCTCGCGCAGAAAGACACGCGTGGCGCCCAGCTGATAATCGGGTCCCTCGACGCCGGTGCGCGGCATCGCCTCCAAAAGCAGGCGGCAGAGCTCGCGATAGGGTGTGCCGCGCGCCAGCGGCGAGCCGAGCAGATGCCGGTACCGCTCGACAAAGTGCTGGAAGCGCAGCCGTACCGGATAGCCGCGCTGCCGGATTTGAATGGTGTCCAGCATGCCGAGGTAGCGCAGCTGCTGCAGCACACAGGGCATGTCCATGCGCAGCGGCTGCTTCTCCTGGTTGGGCTTGATGCAGCGCACGAACCACGGATGGCAGCGACCCATCGACTGCAGCAGCTGCTGCAGCGAGTCCGCGAACCGGGCGGCCACCGTCGGCGTACGCGGCTTCATGGTCACAAACCGTCCGTTGCTGCCCTTGGGCAGCGTCTTGCCGGCGTCCCGTTGGGCGCGCAGCTGTTTGGTCAGCTCGCTGACCAGGGTGAGGCGACTGGTGGCGAGCAGCTCGAGGACGTCGCTGCGCAGCGCATCGCGATTCTTGTCGAGGAAACCGTCCACGCAGTACCAGACCTGTCCGGCATAGTGGGTTACCCCAAACTCCTGGGCACCGATGCGGGGTCGGGCGTACAGTTCACTGAGCGCATGATTGTAGTGGCACTTCTCGAGGAAGCTCAGATCGGTGGCACGCGGAAAATTGGATTCGTCGTCGAGCAGATGGCAGATGCCGACCGGCTTTTTGGCCAGCAAATGGATCACCGGCAGATTATCGTCCCAGGCGAGCGGCGTCCATTCGAGGCGTTCGCGCGCATATTCGGCCTGTTCCAGCTTGAAGACGTGCTTGTTGAAATACAGCTGGAGGTTCTCGTTGGCATAGTTGATGCACAACTGTTCGAAACTGTTCTCGGCGAGGTCCTCGAACCCAAAGATATCGAGGATGCTGATGCGATGGGCGTCATGGGTGCCGCCCTTCTGCACAATCGAATTGATGCGCGACACCAGCCAATTGAAGAGGCCCGCATAGAGGGCCTTCGCAAACGCATCGCGTGCATCCAGCGCCTGATCGATGCCCAGCGGGGTGTGCAACCGTTCTGCACGGGCCTCGGTAGTGCGGCTGGTCAGTGCCCGGTGCATTCCCTCGGCGCTGATGTGCAGCAGATGGGCGGCCCATTTGATTTCCGCATCGGAGCCAATCTCGACGCCCTCCTGGCCGTGTCGCAGCTGCCGTCGATGGAAGTACACGTTGCCCAAATGGAGTACGGCAGCGAGGACCCGGACAATGCCCTCGCGTTCCGTTTCGGTAACGCCCAGCACCTGCATCGCACTGAGCAGGGAGGCCCAGTCCACACGGCCGCTGGCACAGTCTGTGGCGCCCTGATTCAGATAGAAATACTTGTCGGCCTCCAGGAGGCCGTACTTGGCCCGTTCGGTTTCGCTGAGGCCGCCGAGCATCTCGTAGAAGACATGATAGTTGCGCTCACCGGGCGCCTGGGTGACGATGCGCGACTTCTCCAGCAGATACTGGGTGATCTTGGCGCCGACAATCGCCCCGCTCTTGAAGTACACCTCCAGATATTTGCCGAACCGGCTGCTGTTGTCGTTCCGTGCGGTGCGCGCATTCCCGAACGCTTCCAGCAGCGGCGCCGCCTCGAGTATCTGTTCGGTGATCACCGCGGAGGCGCTGCCGCCGCCGGGCACCACCGCGGCCAGATACTGCATCACCAGCTTGGTGGACTCCGTTTTGCCCGAACCGGACTCGCCCGAGATGACCACCACCTGGGGCGAGGGCAGCGCCGCATGCGCCGCCGCTCCGATCGCAAACAGGTGCGGGGGCAAAGCACCCAAGGGACGGCCCGCATACTGCTTGGCCACCTCCAGGCCGTAGGCGTCGGGGAACATCTTGTACGGATTGACCGCTATCAGAATGCTGCCGGCGAACGTGTAGATCAGACCCTTGTCGTAGCGCAGTCGGAGGTTCCACAGCAGCGACGCCTCGTGCAGATCGTCCAGCATCGTCATGTCCTCCACACCGCTGCTGCCCAGGTCCTGGCGCGCTCGCAGGCTGCCCTCGCCCGGCTGCAGCGCAAACGTTTGTGCCTGTAACCAGAGGGAGGATTAATTAGCAAGGATTCAACATAAAAGAAAACACATTTGGATTGCGCATGTTATGTTTTTGAATCAACTGGAGTACGCGGAGGTAGGTTAGCCTGCCTCTCGCCTAGACTGAACCTGAGCTGGAATAGCTTCTTCCGATCAAACTTGGAACATATAAAGAAATTCCTATCAACATTGGATTAACAGAACCTAGTTCCCACTATAGATAAACTCATGTCTGATCAAGGAATCTTAATCTTGATAAAAAAAAAGGAAAGATGTTACCCAACAAACTTTAAACATATAAGAAAATTCCTAACAACATTGGATAAAAGGAATAAATGGAAAATTAAGGAAAAATTAAAGTAAGTGCATCTGAAAGATACATAAAGAAATGCACTGATGAAAAACACCCAAAACACAAGACTCCCCGCAGAAGATCATCTAAAGATGGGATGGAATATTCTCCAAAATAACTAAATTTAATTGGTCTCATTTCTAGGCAAGGAAGGATATCACGACCTTAGGTTATTTCTGCTTAGCAATTTGCTATTTTTCGTTGCTCAACTCGTTAGAATTCTCAACCAATTCAAGCTACAAACGAGCTCACTTAAAATACACTTTTTTCTCAGGAAAAACCAAATTATTTAGTAGACAGTGAAACGGATCTGTGAGAAACGGAACCGGAACTCTTTTTGGAGGTTTTGGGGGGAACTAGCTCACGTGTCGGGCCATCACATCGCTGCAGAGCGTCGAGAGCCGCTTGACCACTTGGGGATAGCGACACTTGAGACGGCGCTGTCTTCGGAGCAGCTGCTGTTGCTGCTGCTGCGGCGTCTGCTGTGCGAACACCTCGTCCAGATCCTCGAGGCTGGCGGGTCGCTGGCGGCGCAGCACGTGCGGCGAGAGCAGCGCCAGCGACGGCGACTGCGCCGGACTGGGCGTCACCGAGCCGCAGCCGCTGCCCCGCTGCCACGGCTCCAGATGGAAGCGTACGATGCGCATCTATAACGGCAAACCGAGAGCCGAGACGGAGATCGAAACCGGAGATCGGGACTCGTGAATCGGACAATAGCAACAACAATGGCCGCGGAGACGTTGTTGGCCGCCGTCTCGATTGCAACTGAAAGGAGTCAAGCGGAGCTCGGCCAGAAGCCGAGACAGTTTTCCACAGTTTTCCCCCATACCCATAACGATACCCCATACCCATTTTTCCCCCCACCCCTCCTCGCCCACTCCTTTGCTCTGTCTTCCAAAACGTTTCTAAAGCGATCGATTCAAACATGTTTCGGTTTCTGTTTACACTCGGTCACAAAACGAAAAGTGTATATTAGGATTTCTTTTGTTTCGATCTTTTGGCAAATCGATATAAACTATATCTATATCACACGCAGTTTAATTTTAATTTTATTTAGACAGATTACTTGGGACATACTCTAAAAATTACAAAAAACAAAATCGATATTCATTGATAACCACAAATTACAATTCAGAAAAATCGATAAATCCATAAGCGCTTAAAGCTATGATTAGATTGTGAACGAGTATGGCGCAATCGGTTACACCCGACTGCAACGTTCTTACTTGTTTTCATATTTCGCTCGCCGGTCAAGGAGTGGGGGCAAGACGCGAGCCAAAGATGACACTCCTCCCTCCGGGGCTGACTGGCAGACGGGCAGCCAGTTTTGGGCAGCGAGAGAACAACAACGGGCAACGGTATCGCGGCACATGTGCAAGAAAAACCTGTCGCATGTCATTGGCTTTGATCTCTCTCTCTCTCGCAGTGCGATCTCAATTGTGATCTCAATTCCATTAAGAGAAAAACTCTCTCTCTCTCTCTCTCCCTCTCTCTTTGTCTGTCGCCACTTTCTCCGAGCCAAGGCAGAACCTGTTCAATTCTTGCTCGTTAAAATGCGCGGCCGCAACGTGTGCGGCATGTTGATTAATCTCAATGAAATCGTTTACAGTTAATCGAATTATCGATCAAATTATATAGTATCCAAAATTGGGAAATGCCGTATATCGCATATACTTATTTATTTGTTTGCTCAAAATGCTATTTATATCTAAACTCAAATAATGTTCTTTATTCTTATCGAATAATCGATTAGAGTTTAAATCGATATCTGGAAATAGTATACTCTTGTTCAGTCTAGTTGAATGAACGTGCAATTATCTGCATGTTCTGTTAAATTGTGAATTATTATATCTAACAAAAAATCGATTAATTTATAAATATCGATTTAAGCAATTTGCGTATTTTGCTCTATCTTAGAATGAATTAGTCGAATAATAACAGATCTATTTTGAAAAATTGATTAATTCCTGAGTTAATAAATAATAAAGAATGAAACTCTACCTTTTATTTAAATAATTGGTAAATATATCGAAGAACTCTTGGCATCTTTTATATGGTGTGAGCTTATCGAACAATCAATTCAAAAACTATCTTTCAAACATTTCCTTTTTTTTTATTACTAATTAATGGTATTTTATTTAATATTTCTTCAGTTTTTTACACACATTTAAAGCTCGCTTAAAGCTTTCGGGCGCTTTAAAGCTCTGTTCGCTTGGCTAACGAGGCTAATTGCCGGTCGGCCAATTGAGAGTCCAATTGAGAACCGAAACGTTTCTTCTGCCCAACAAAAAGTTGTCAGTCGACGCGACGTTGCGAATTGAACAGGATATGCTGAATACTGGTTGCAAGTGTGTGTGTGTGTGTATCAAGAAGTATGCGAGCCAGTTTGGGAATTTGTATTCTTGATTTCTTTGCTGGCGCTTAGGAGGCAATAGCAACAGAAACAGCAAGCGCCCGACTAGAAGATACCCTGTGCCCTGTAAAAATATATATAGCTCTAACTAAAAATTGAAACTTCTAAAAACTTATTCTTTTGCATATGTGTTGAAAAAAAATTTTAAAAATCTATTGTTAAAAATTTAATTACAAAATTGCCAACATAACTTTTTAAATTTTTTAATTTCCATAACAAACTTCAATTGATAACAAACTTAAAGAAACTGTTATATAACAAATCTTATTTTTTTTCTAAAATATTCTATTTAGGAGTTATCCCAATTTTACATTTCAATTTAACCGATTCAAAGTTCATTATTTTTTGAAGCACAAAATCAATATGCGCTTTTACATTTTACAGGGTATATAACAACAATTGCAACTGCAACTGCAACTGCAATGGCAACGGCATCGCTAACTGTTACCAGTTATTAGCCACAGCCTCTGGCTGACTAGTTGACTGACTGACTGACTGTTGTTGTTGTTGTTACTTTTGTTGTTGTTACTTTTGTTGTTGTTGACTGGCAGGCTTAATTGCAAAGGAAAAAGGAAACGTGGTCAGAAGTCGCTGCCGGCGCTGGGCAATTAGAGAGCCGGAGACTGCGCAGACTGAGATCGGAGCAAACACTTCCGTTGCACCATCCGAAATTGGCAACAGGCGACATGCAACAGGCATCATGCAACATGCAACATGGAACTGGCAACTGGCAACTGGCCAGTGGCATGCCAAGAATTCCAACTGCCAAAAACAAAAGCGATTCGCACTTTGCCGCATTGCTGCCCGTTTTTCATTTTTTTTTTATTTTTAACCGCTGACAGGTGAAAACAGTGAAAAGCATTTATAAAAACTGCGTCTGACGAGGCCCTTGGCAAGTGCCGAAAAAAACTATAAAAAAAATGTGTGTAACTGACTAAGCAATACCCTGTAGTCAAATGTGCAACGTAAAAACAATTAGGATTATTTACTATTCATTTTTTAAAAATCTATATGTTTTTTTAATTTGTAAAGAATTATATGTTTATATACCCAAGTTTCAAGTCTCTAGCTTTAAAAATGGGAAAAAATTGCCTTCATTATTGGAAATACTAAAAATTACATTAGTTAAGTGTACTAAAAAAGTTCCAATAAATATAAAATTAATAGAATATAAAATATTTTTTTAACTATAAACGAAAATATACTCTTTAGCTCCTAAAAAATTTAAGAAATTAGCGAAACAAAATAAATATAATTAAATATATTATGGAACCTATAGCCTTGAACAGAGAGAAGGATAGAGATATAGAATGGATTCAGAGGCTCGTCTTGATAAAAAAAGATGCATAAGCACAGCTGCAATATACCCTATCTACTCATATCGAAATTGAATATCGATCAAAATCGATATTTATCGGTTAAATTTTTTTGAAAATCAAATGAAGGGAAAGTAATTTAAGATATGGTGACATTTTCTGATATATCGTATTAAATATAAATGTATTACACATGTCTCGAATTGAATATTATAACATAAAGTATCGATATGATATCGATATCTCCGTATCGATCCCCAATCCTACCTAGCACATTTCCAACGATTATAGGATATTTAACGATACACGTGTAAAATGCGCAATCCAAATACTGATTGTAAAATGCTACTCACCTTGCCCTTGATCAACGCTTGAACGACGATCACTTGGGCAGCGCGATGCACCTCTTGAATCTCGCCGGGTATGGGATGACCCACGCCCGGATCGAACCACACCAGATCCCCTTCGGCCCAGTCCATTGCGCTCAGCTTGGATCCAACCTTATGCGATCAACGTGTTTCCAACGAATTATTTGCAATTATTTGTATTATTTATTTTTTTTTTTTTCGTTTTTTCCAATCGCTGCAATCGCTGGGGAGGAAGCTAGAGAGAGAAAGAGGGGGGTAGTGGGGGGCTGGCAAAGCTTTAAGCTGCGGGCTGATGCATTGCTGTAAGTAAATGTCAGAAAAGATTTTTATTAGTTAAGACATCGCAATATTTCACACAGAAAAATTTGTAAAAAAAAAAAAACGAAGAAAAAAACCACAAAAACATCACACCATAAAAATAAAATTCACGTGATTATTTCGCCTCTCTATAAAATGTCGCTGCCTTTGGCATATTCAATTGAGAAAAAAAAATGCTTATCAAAGACCGCAAGTGATTGTCATTGTCACTCAAATGGTTGTGTGTCTGTGTGTATACAGCTGACACTCACTGTGTTGTTGCAGGAGACAAAGTTGTGCATGTTTAGGAGAGGGGCGGGGAGGGGAGGAGAGGGGACTGAAGGCCATGCACTGCCTGCGCTCCATGAATGAAAGTAAGTTTTGTTTTTGTTTTTTTTTTTTATTACTTTGCTTTTTAGCTTATTATTACAATTATTATTTGTATTTTTTTTTTCATTCACTTGAAACGAAGTGCAATCAAATGCAACAGCAAAAATTATAATTTTTTTTTAAGTACTCACAGTGACAATTGTTTAAGCATAAACAAAGATCAGATTAATAACATATATACTTATTTATAATTGAGAAAGAAAAAAAACAGAAAAAAAGTTAACATTTGAAATTTGAATTCCCATTATTAATTGTACAATGCGTAAGAGAAATTATAATAGAGAACAAACTTCCCAAGATTATAAAATAATAATTCTAGTTACATTAATTTTCGTTTTCTTAACCATAATTCATTTTTTTATAATTTATAAAATATTTTTAATGCATTAAAATGTGTAAGCACGGAAATAAATTTTAACAAGAAATTTTTTTAATATTATTTATTGTACTTTTAAGTTTGGATTTTTTTTAACATATTTATTATAACTAATTAGTATTCATTAAATTTTAAATTGCCTTCATGTACCTAAACAATCAACTTGACTCATCTTTATATATATACCATATACCAGATCCATATATTTGTATCTATTTACATGTTGGGGCCACTTAACAAGAGAACTTTCAACAAAGATTTCAATTTAAGATTTCGCTTTCACCTTCTGTTTGGCTCAGAATCTCTAACATGGTCAAAAACTAAATGGCTAAGCATTTTGACCATTTGGCCCAGATGCAAAAACATAAATAGCAAAAACAGCTAACACGAGCCGGCAACAACAACAAAAACAGTTGCTTAAAATTTAAGTAATGTATAGGGTGCCAAAATATAAAATAACAAAGAATTCCACTTCATTTTGGGAATTCTATGCAAAATTCATAAATAAAGAAATAATATCATAAATATGAAAAAAAAATGCGGCCGCCCAAAAATGCTGGCCAAGAATATTAAGCGATCGTGGCCAAAACACACGCACACACACACACACACACACACACTTGTTGTTGTTGTTGATTACCATTGGTGAGACAAACTTTCACCTGTTTAGCGGCAACAGCCTTTAACATAAATATTTATGCCCAAAACACAAAAAAATGACGAGCTACAACAACAACAATAACAACAACAACAATAACAACAACAACGAAAACTGTTGTTGTAATTTTTAATGCATGTGCCAAAGAAATGCGCGCACTCACCTCAACTGAATTTGGCTTGGGTTTTTAAAAATTTGGATTTGGAATTGACTTTGGGTTTGGATTTGGATTTGGATTTCGGTTTGGGTTTGGCTTCAGTTTTGGTTTTGGCCAACAAATGCGTGCTAAATGGCTCGACAAGTGCTTACGAATTGACAAAGTCAACACACAGCGGTCGAAAGGGGGTGGAGAGGGGAGGGGAGGGGCGAGCGACAGAGCAACAACTTGTTTAACGCGCCGCATTTAGCAAGATACAAACGCGTTCCGAATACAGTGGACACACGCTAAAAAGAAAAACTCGAGATTGGAATTGTTGAACAACAAAAAATAACAACTTTACATATCTTTAATTAGTGCTCAATTTCTTGAGTAATCCTTTTTAACAAGTTTTAATTTTCATGAGAACAATTAATTGTTTATCAGTTCTTCTTTCAAGACAGCCTATGCCTTAAAATATAAAACAAATATAAACAACTTTATCGCACTTCTATATAATATTTAGTTTTAAGCTCGAATAATTCGGTAACAAAATAATAATAAGAAATATATATATGTGAAAAAAACTCTGATTAATTATAAATGTTTGCATAGTTAAAACGAGTGAAATTAATCCAAAATGAATATCGATAATAAATCATCGATGCATCGATATATCGAAAAATTAAACTCTATCGATCATCAAAGTTTCAATTTATTTTTTTATTATATTTTTTTCATCACTCTTTTAAGCTGCCCTTCAAGTGTTAATTCTGGTTATTGAGCAAACACTGTAGCTGTGACGTGCCCAGTGCTCAATGTGGCAGCTGCCACTCATTCATTCATTCATTCAGCCAGTTACTCAGTCAGTCAGTGAGTCAGTCTCGCTCTCGCTCTCTCACCCTCTCTCTCACACACACACACACACACACAGACGCGCTTTTGGGCTACGACAAATAACAAATCTTGGCTTGGCAACGAGTCGAGTTCGACCGCATTCCAATGTTAAGACGTCGCTGACTGCGACGTCGACGTTTTCTGTGCTATTCCACCATCAACAACAACAACAACAAGACGAAGCAAAAGGCAATTTAATTGAAGTTCTCATGTGTAATCAATGAGCAGCTGTGCAACATTTGCAAGAATGTTAAAAACATTTAAATATCGTGTAATACAAGTTCTAGCTAGTAACTACAAAAAAAAGCTAGATTTTACCTTCGAACAATTCAATCATTTCGAATTCAAAGAATTTTCTAATTTTATCGTGTTTAAATATAAAAACCAAACAACTTTTGGCTCTCAAAGGTAAAATTGGCTAATGAGAAATTTATTTTATTTGATTTTAAAATAATTGTGAATCTTATATTTGCTCTACTTTAATAAACATTTAAGTTATTAATAAACATTAAGTTATTATTACCACAAAATATATCCCAAGAAGAAACACAAATATTCCCTATTGTGACAGTTTAAAGAGAAATATAAGAATTAAGAATTAATTAATAATTATATCAAAACTTTACAGATCCATTATCCATTATCTTTCAGCTTTAAAACGTTTTTTTCCAAAAATTACTTATCACATGGAATCAGTAAAATTATTCCTAAGCCCAGATCCACCTGAAGCTCACAGCATATCTGTAAGATACATACAAATACACTATTGATCGCTAAAGATCATCGTTTACAGTTTCAGTTCCAGTTCCAGTTCCAGTTTCAACGCATTTTTACATCTCATTCAAAATGCAAATGAGGGCGTGGTCCGCTGTTTGATTGCGCGAACACGCCTTGAACTCTGACCAACTGTATGACCGGTTCAAGGTTTCAAGCGGAAATTCAAAAAACTTGAGAGTGATTATGTGATGCCCAGAAAGTTCGTTGTCCAAGTCTTTGGCGCATTAAAGTTCGTTGCCTGAGTCTTTCGTTTTTTTCGTTTTTTTTTTTTTTTGTCAAAATTTTTATATGCATTTTGTTGGAAACCTGTCGCTTTTCCCATGACCAAATGCGCTAAAAACGCCCTTAAAAATTTTGTAGCTTTTCGATTTCTACCGCTGTGTGTGTGTGTGTCTGTGTGGAGTGTGTCATAAATCTGTATTTTAAGAGACACCTGCACAAATGTGAGACACGTTTATGTGTGTGTGTGTGCGAGCCAGTTTCTAGTTTTGTTGACTTGTTGAATCGATTTTCGTGCCAGATTCTTGCCATAACTTTAGCCAGTTTGCGGTCCCTTGGCTCACAAATCGATAATTCGGTAATCGAAGATGTTTCTTGCAACATGTGGCAACTGGGCGTGCAACATGTGGCAATAACACACAGCTGTGTGCAGCCGCCAACATGCCAGGTGAAACTCTTGACAAGCCAATCCATTTCCATTTTCATGGCACGCACTAAAATGCGCCTCTTAATTATTTCATTTAACAAACACACGCACACACGCACGCACACACACTTTTCAGTTTGGCATCAATTTTGGATAGACGCTTTAATTGAGTCAGTTTGTCGAACTGCAATTTATTTAATTTATTGTTGATTTTACTTTCAATTTGCTTCTTTTTTTTAGCAACTGTTGTTTAACATTTAACACGATGCTCCGCTGCATTTCACTCCGTGGAAGACCTCAAGCGCATCGATTGCGATTTCATTTGGTTTTCAACTGATTGAAATTCGTTAAATGCTGCGCACTGAGAAATTTCAATTTTCGATTCCAAGTGCCAAACCCAAAAATCAACAGAATATGTAAAAATTACAATTTGATTTTCAGATTATAACGAACACCAAAACGGAGCTCCGCATGAAAAACACAGTTTCTTTTCTTTACTTGATTTCACTTTCAGATGGTTTCGGCATCGAAAATTAACTAATTTGTAGAAATTTAATCAGTTCATTAAATCCGCGCGATTTTTCATTTTCGTACTAAATGCCTGTCTCGACTTTAGGCTCTCATAACTTGACATAACTTTGTCAAAACTAAACCGATTTTCACGTTTGAGGGCACTTTGATCATGATTTGTCCCGTAAATTAATTCTACATTTAAAATATTTGAGTTTTTGAAAAAAAATTTTGTTGAACTTTTTGGTCAAAATATCATGTACTCCCCCCTTATGATTTTCGAAAAAAAAATTTTTTTCAAAATTTAGAATTGCGAATTTATATTTTTAATCGATTGTATTTGGCTTAATTAGCATAAAAAACATCACTTAAGGTGATTCTGAGGGGGTCAAATTTTGGGTCAAAAATCATGGCAAAATCGACAAAAATTTTGACATGTAAAGCTCTTGGATCCATAGTTAGAATATTTCAAACTCCCGTAACTTTGTCAAAACTGAACCGATTTTCACGTTTGAGGGCATTTTGATCATGATTTGACCCGTTAATTGATTCTGCATTAAAAAAATATGCATTATTAAAAACAAAAATTTTTAGATTTTTTTTGGTATCAGAATCATTATCAAAATCTGAATTCTTATAATTTATATTTTTAATCGCTTTTGTTAAAAATTTAAGTAAAATAACCATATTGCAAGGAAATTTATGAAGAGATTATTGCTTTGCAATTTCACTGGATTGAGGCGCCAATTGGTGGCGAGTTGTTTACGGATAGTGGTGTTATTGGCAAGGCTTGCTTTTGCTGTTGCTGTAGCTGTTGCTTGTTCTTCTTCTTCGTTGTCTGCATCATGTTCGTGGCAAAGTGACGGACAGTTTGAGTTATTGGCCAAATGCGTTGGCCAAACGGACAGCTCGAAAGCAGCAGTGACTAGATATTATTTGTAGATGCTGGTGTGAAGTAAGCCGCTTAATGGTTGTCTCAACCCCGCCCCCTGCACCCCCCCTCCCCCCGTTTTGACATTGTTGCCGCTAACACCTCTGTTTATGCCGCACGTTTTTTTTTTGTTGTACTCGCGCAAATAGAAAATGTTCAAGTAGAAAGAAGAGAAATATTTAGCAAGAAGCCAAAGTCGAACTCAAAGTCGAAGTCGATTTCACTAACACTAGGGCCAAGCCAAATGCTCAGCCAACAAGCAAACTTGGCTAAAACGGCGACACACACGCACACACACACACACACTTGGACAGAGTAAGCCAAAGGCCAATAAACCTTTGGTAGAGCCAACGTCGAACGCGGCTGGCAGCCAAAGCGCCAAAGATTGTGCCACTGTTTTTGTTGTTGTTGTTGTTGTTGTTGTTGGTGCTCATCGATCACATACACACACACACATGCATATAAGCACACAAACTGCAAACAAAAAGGGAAATTTTATAAAAACAAAAAAAAAAGAAGTTTGCTTTTGTTTTGTTTTTTTTTTTGCGTTTTTTTTTCATTGCATGCAAAAGACAATTGAAAGTGCGAGACGATATCTGCAGTTGTTGTTGGTTGTTGGTTGTTGCTGCTGCTGCTGTCATTAAATTATTCTAAAAAGCATTCGTGTTGCTATTTGCTGTTGTTGTTGTTGTTGTTGTTGTTGTTGTTGTTGTTGTTGTTGTTGTTGTTGTTGTTGTTGTTGTTGTTGTTGTTGTTGTTGTTGTTGT
>SCDY01001412.1:0-41599 GCA_004143825.1 Drosophila micromelanica
GCCAAAACTCAACCGATTTTGATGAGGGTGGTCTTTTTGTTCATGGTTCGGTGTCTAAATTAATTCTACATTTCAGTCTAAAAATAAAATTTTTGGTCCGAATTCATGTCAAAAATTTTTGAATATATACCATAAAGTACCCATATAAGGATAGATCTCAACTTTCCCCAGTCATAACTTTGCCAAAACTCAACCGATTTTGATGAGGATGGTCTTTCTGTTCATGGTTCGGTGTCTAAATTAATTCTACATTTCAGTCTAAAAATAAAATTTTTGGTCCAAATTCATGTCAAAAATTTTCGAATATATACCCTAGTGTTCCCATATAAGGATAATTCTCAACTTTGCCCAGTCGTAACTTTGCCAAAACTCAACCAATTTCGATGAGGATGGTCTTTTTGTTCATGGTTCGGTGTCTAGAAGCTGCCTGACTAGAAGATACCCTGCACCTTTGCTGTTGATTTAATTCTGTAAAGGATATACCACCCAAAATGTCATTTCTTTATATTTTTTTATACTTTTTTAATTTTTTAAAATTGTATTTCATTTTTATTTTAAAGAGGATTATTTTTTTCGGAGTACTTACCGACTTCCGGCTGCGTCCATCGAAGCTTACAACATACGCAGCGTTCTGTACGCGGTTCATCCACACCGACAGGACATCGCTGTCGTCCAGCCAACTGACCACGGTTACTATATAATCGGTTTCGGTGTTCAGCTCACTTGGCACTGGCATGGATGTGAGGAACTCTTTGCCGGCCACCGCGCGCTCAAGATCGGCCATGAAGAGAACTACGCGGGGATTTGAAGAGCCCGCCTTGGGATATGGAATCTCCTGATGCAGTGGATATTGAAAACGCAGATCGCCAGCATCGCCGTAATAGGGGAAATTGATGACATTCGTGGGCGAGTCATCGAACTGAATGAAGGCTATCTGAGTGCCCGAGGGATTGAACCAGGTGGCCACATTCGAGCTGAACACCTCCTCCTCGTACACCCAGTCGGGTATGCCGTTAAGATAGTTCGCGCCCTCAGTGTTTGTAATTGGTATCTCTGTTTCGAGAGCACTCTTCTTATAGTACAAATTGCGATTGTAGTTGATGATCAGCGCATTGCCCACGGGAGCCCATTGCACCATGCTCAGAAAAGCGGGCTCGTTCTGGATGAGCAACGGGGAGATGGTGTTGGAGCTCAGATTGTAGATATCGTATTGGGCCAGAAAACTGTAGCGAAAGTTCTTCTTGTAGTTCTTGGTTAGCAACAACAGCTGTCCATCTGCGGACTTCTCATAGAGCACATAATGCGCCGCATTCGCCAACAGCGTTGTGATCGCCTGCGTCTTCGTATCCAGCTCGACAATGTCCTGAAATCTTACCAGCTATAGCATGGATGTGTGGGTTAATTGGAATGTAGTGCACCTACCGCATGCTCCTTGTAAATGATGCTGTTGCCATTGGTCCAGCTGCCGTTGAAGCGTTTCGCGTATAATTGACCGCTGAGCACATCCTCCAAATTGATGGCATTATCCTTTGGCACATCGCTGGTATCGTCGCCGGAGCCCAGGACAAGCACTAGTATTGTGGCCAGCAGGGCTACTGCGACAACTGCAGCAACAATGCTCAAGATAATGCGTATTTTGCGTTTCTTTTCCTTGGAGTTAACCAGGTTCTGAGGGGATAAGAATTAAAATTCAGTTAATGATTGAATTAACTATTGAACTGAATTAATGATTGAACTGAATTTACATTTTATTTAAAATTTCCAAATATGTTTGTGTGCAATAACACAATTTTTGTTCAATCACTCCTATGGGAGCAATAACATAAAATAGTTTGTCTTTAATATGTTTTAGCCAACTTGAGCTTTTCCGTGCTTAGTTTGTTTAAGACATTAAAGATATGCAAAAACATAAATAAACGAAAATCTGTAGAGTATCGTGGTTCGATCCAATCTACTCTGACATACCTATTTGACCTATTGAAATTTTCTACAAAAACATTTATGAAAACTTTATATATATTCTATCATCAATAAAATATAATTCCTAAAAAGTATTTTGAATTCTTTGTTTGTTATATTTATTTGAAATTAAACGTTTATCTCTTTAAATATTTACCTTATTTCGCGTCAAATTTTGTTTTGGCCTACCGCAAAAGTTCGTTAGTATAAACAAGCTAAGCTTTCAAGTATTTCCTGTTTGTTGTGTGTACATCATCATCAATTTGTCCCAATTATCCAATAATAAACCTGTCACCCAAAAGCATTTCCTCAATTGTTTCTGGTTTGCATAGCCAATAGCCCAACCATAAGAGGCTACATAAGCAAATGTCTAATTGAATTTGAATGGAGCTTTTGTCAATTCTATATTTTGATACTCAAAACCCAGGGCACGTTTATCGGAGACTTTTGTGTTAAAATATTTGTTGGAGGCGTCGCTGCGCATGCCAAATGCGCTTTTTCTTTTCGCTGATCGTCTGCGATCTGAAATCAGAAATCACGAGACGCTGACTGAAAATGAAAGTAGTTTTGTTTCTTTGCCAGACTGAAGTCGTCTCGGAACTGGTTTACGGTTTGTTGGGTGAGACGTCGCCAGAGAGGGAGGAGGTAGCCCACAATTGCACGGTGACGTAAGCTCGTAAAAGCATTTACCAGGTAGCGAGAAAATTGCTTTTTATGTAAGTACTTTTTATTTAACTTGGATTTTGTTATTTTTAACATGATTGTGTTGCGCGACTTTTTTTCAACAAAATAAAAGTATTTTTTTTATTTCGGAGTGTTAATAGACCTGTCAATAGATTTGCAATATAATGCCAAATATACAGCAGCGAGACAGTTGTTGATATGTATCTATAATATTAATTATATGGCGGAGTTAGGCGAGCTCAAGGTTAGACAGCTTATATATTGTTATTTTTTGTTTTGTTTGATACCTATTTTTGGGGTATTATTATTTTGTACAGAATATATATTTTTATTATTATTTATATTTATCAAATATTACCAAATTCAGTTATGATGTACATCGGTTAAACATAATGGATATTTGTATGGTCATATATATACTATATATTATTATTGTCATATCAGCAATGCAATCATAAGATACCTTTTTTTTATTATTTTAGGTCAACTTATTGGCTGAGCATATGTGTAGACAACTTCAAGATAGCTTATTCAACCGGTTACAGCATATTTAGCATTTCTTTGAGAATTCAAATCCAGTTCGACTGCATTTGAATCAACTTTAACATTTCTTTTTTGTTTTATATCAACTATACTCATTCAATTTTTAATAAAATAAACGGTAAGATGGTTTTGTGGAAATGTTTGTGAAGGGAGGAAGAAATTCATACTTCAGAAGGTATATAGATTCAACAAGTCGATTTGCTCGATACAATAAAATCTAGAGGCATTCGAATGTGGGTTCTTATATTTATCCACATCTCAATTTCAGTTTAATTTTAAGTTTAAGAGCACAAAAATTGTAAGCGTTCAACCGGTAAGAAAATTTTACTCTTTACACGACTTTCTTTTGCTTCGCTTTGGTATGAAAACACATAAAGTTATATAATAAAAAATTCCGATAAATGTCACAAGAATAAGTAGAAGGCAAATCCCAGTTGAAGTTTAAAACAAGAATAAGCACATCGGCGGAGCTTGCGGCCATGTAGGCAATGTTGGAGTTTGGCATAGGGTATCCTCATATCGGGCACTCCGACTGAAAAATAGGGTATTGGCATTGTTCAATGCACCTTTCTGTCAGCATCACTAAAGATTAAGGCAAGAATTGGGTTAAAACCATAAGCAGAGTATTACGCCGTTGTCTGTTCCCGACTGCAACATTCTCAGTTTCTTTCTCTTTGTCTTTTTGCCTAGCTATTTATGTCTGTTGTATCTGTTTATTCATTCGACATTTTCACTTACAAAGTCAACAATGCGTACATATGCCATTAAAATATGCAAAAGAAATCGAGCACGAGCTTTCCACCACAATGGGGCTTGGCTTGTCCCCAGGCCACACGCCCACAACACGTGTGCTCCAAATTCCCAAATGATTTGCAGTGGCACATCTGAAATATATGGCACCTTGGTGGCAACTGCAACTGGCCTCGAAGAAGACATGTTGGTTACAAGTTGTACGACTTTATGGCTAGAACGGTGATAAAATATGGTCCCTTTAGGTATCGCAATGATTTGGTTAGGTTTTCGACGTCAGCGGCGCATTTATTAAACGCAGATTATATTGAAATTGTTTTTTGGCCGTTTTCATTCTATCGGGCTTTTCTAATATTGCGGAAAGTATTTCAGGAATGCAATATCAAAGATTAGGTACATAAAATCCGTTATCACTGCAATAGTTTATACACTACTTTATAGTCGAGTATATTATGGAATATTTTTTGAAAAAACGAGTAAAAATTTATATATTTTCAAAAGTCATATATACACATTTTTTTTTGTATTTTTAAAGTTTTCAACTCTCATAATTTCATTGAAAAAATGTTGTTAATAAATTTCAAATTTCATTTTTCATTTCTATCCTAGGGTCAGATAGAGTATTGACTATGCGGCTATTCATCGACAAATTCACTTCAATAGCTTTGATGGCGTGCAAATTGAAAAATGTTCCGACTATGTTTTGTTTGGTATCCAATGCATGACTTTTGTTTGGCTGGGAATTGTTTTGGGATTTTGTGAATAGAATTTGTGCACAATATGGCGCAATTAGTGGCTCCAGACGAATCCAAACGAATTCATTAAATAAATATGAAACCGAAAGCTTTTTGGGAGCATTCCCAGACCCGTGGGGAAATGGGGTTCACAGAAATCAGCTGCTCTGTTAACTGAAACGTTTGCTTCTGCACTTGAACTTCCGGCAATTAGTTGGATATCATAGAGGATGCCGGGACGGGGTGAAGCTGCAAACAAGTTGAATTAAATTTATAGCCATGTTGCACCACATGTCGCATACTGTTTTAGCGTCTGTTGCCATTTTATTTGCTGCTTTTTGCCCCACATATAATCGCCACTGAGTTGTGGCGGGCCAACCAGGTCCTGTTAAAAAATGAATGAGCGCAAAAGCAACGGAGTGCCGTATACCCTTGCAGAGGATATACTTATTTTGTTAATAATTCTATATAGTATTGATCCCTTTTGAGAGTTGCTTGTCCAGACTAGTCTTTTAGTTATAAAATATAAATAAAACTGATTTTTTTTTTTACAAAAAGCCACTATTTTGCTTCAGATATTAAGAATTTTTATGAAAATATAAACCAAAAAAAATGAAGTTTAATACTCGGTTAACTCTGTAAACCATCTATCACTATGAAGAGTATTTAAGTTTCGGCGTCTAAAAGAAAAGCGTTTCACTCTTTGTGGGGTGAATATTCCTTGGGGTTATTTTGGCCTGTCATTTGTCGTTTAGTTTTTCATTAAACTGACAAAGTTAATTAGTTTGTTGTGTTGGGCGTGTCGCTTTGTCGTTGTGTGCTTCAGTTATTGTTGATGTTTTTGTCTATAGCAGCATTTTTGATACAATTTTACTAATTGTGCACATAATTTCGGTTAAGCTTACAAGACAAGTATTTACCACAAATTTATTTTCCAAAGTCAAGGAATATTAATAAATGTGATTTTTCAGAGATTTTCCATGCAAGATTAAACAAAAGATATTTTATTTTATTTCCAATTACTGATATTAATTATATATATTCATATTAATCAACCAATTTATGTTATACGAGAAAAACGATTAGTTTCGGCTCATAAATTTAGTTTTCCACAAGACTGAACTCAGATTTTGATTCAAGAGTTGGTTGGTTAATTTTACCTCAATTGCCAAAACTAACAAATGTAATTCAAGTTTTTTAAAAAGTTATTATTTTGACTGCTTATATGTTTGAGGTTCAACTCAACTCAAATTCCAGCTAGTGCATAAATTATATAAATCTCATTTCCTACAAATTTTCATTTAATTGTGAGTTTTGCCATGTCTTTGTTCCACTCGTAATTAATTTCTTACCAAATGTTGTCACTTGTTGCATGCCTCTGACACACATCCGCACACACACATCCTTGGTCCTTTGATTTTGCTGTCAGTTTTGCATCAGTTGAACCGATTTTCGGTTTCAGTTTCAATTATTTGCTCACTTCGACCTTTCCACATATCAATTTAAATTTGATGAGCAACAATTGCTGCTCTAATATTATCTGTGTGTTTGTGTGTGTGTGTGTGCGTGTGCGTGTTTGTGTGGCTTACCTTGAAGCGGGTCATGACACCGCCAAAACCACCCGAGCTGTGCAAGTCATCATCGTCCAGACTGCTGCCACCGATCCCGCCCAGCATCGACTCGTGCAGTTTGGCGCTGTGGCGCCTCAGCTGATAGTTGCCCGTTGAATTTGAGGGGGCCGGTGCCTTGTAGTAGTAGGGCGGGTGCTGGTGGCGATGCGAGTGGAGAGCGGAGGCGGATGTGGCCGCCGTTGCATCCTCAAAGTCATAGTCCAGCAGCTCAATTGGATGCTCGCATTTGCAGCGGTGCGGCGGTGTTCGGTGCGGTGGCGTCAGCGTCGTTTGTGGATGCTGGTGGTGCCTGCTTTTGTTGCCATTGTGGTGGCTATGACTGTTGCTGCTGCCATGCGGAAGCGGTGGATGCGGCGGTGGCGGAATGTCTGCGGGTGTTATATAGATTTTCCCAACACCAACGCCGCCACCACCACCCACACCACCCCCAACGGCCACCACAGTGTCCGGCTGTTGCAGCTGCTTGCTCGGCCAGTGGAACTCGTCAAACTCGCCCGAGTTGTTTACCAGTTGTTGCTGCTCCCACTGTAGCTGTCGATGCTGTTGCTGTTGCTGTGGTATGTGCCGCATGCAACTTTGTTTTTGTTGTTGTTGCTGCTGCTGCTGCTGCTGCTGCGGGTGCTTGTGGCTGTGGTAACGATAATATTGATGATGCGCTGCGGCCGCTGTGGCGGGCAAATACTTTTCATTGCGGTCCGACCAAGAAGAGTAGCCATAAAAATGGTTTGTTGACAGCAAATTCGCCTGTTAAATCTTTGTTAAAATCTTCTCAGTCTGTCTGTGTGTGTGTGCGTGTGTGTGTGTGTGTGTGGGACGGGATTGTATCATGTTTTTGGAATAAAACGATATACAAAATCAGGCAGCAACTGACAGCGACAAGCATAAGGTTTAACTATAATACACAAAATGAATACGAACTAGAAAAAATGCAAATAAGAAAAGCTACCAAAGACAAAGACAAAGTCTTTGTTTACACTCTTATTTTGAACCGATTCGCGAATGCAGTGAACTGTTATCGCGAACAAGTTCATAAGCTAAGAGCCATAATTAATCGAAAAGATGCGATAATTTATCTATTATCTCTATTCCATCAGCATATGAAAATAGTTAATGAATATTTTGTGGCTTTGATGCTGAGAAATATGAAATTATCGCACCTAAGTTTAATCGTAGGGATAAGGCATGTAAAATAACCACATTAACATTGAAGAACAATCAAAAAGAACATTTAAAATATTGTTTTTCAATCGCTCGATAATAAAAAACTTAATATTATCAAAAAGATTTTATAATTTAATTTAATTGGTAATTACTTTTTATATTAAACTACACAATACCTGATTTTATTTATTTCATTGCATTTTAATGTTAAAAACATTCAGTAATGACTAAATTAAATAATCGAGCATCTACAGTAAATTTTGAATATAAATACGTGTGCATATTTTGAAAAGCTATTTCTGTAATAAAAAAGTAATCAAAGGCTAAATGTCAAGTTGTTTTTATGCCTCCACTCATAATATTCAATTGGATTTTAAGGAATCATTCCAACTCACTTAAAAAATCATAAAAAATTTATATGATTGGAGAATTTTTCGTCTTAAATTTATTTATTTTTTTTTTAATGTTGAAGATGTGTTTTCTAGAAGAAGAAAAAATAATTTAATTTCTTATATCACGATTGCATGTGAAAATATAATAAAAGTTGATTTTTTCATAAGCTGACAGTTTACAAAATGAATTTATAACATCATTATTTGCTTGTAAATTTATAAACATTTTTTTACCCAAATTCTAATTATTAAAGTTTTTTAACTTCTTATAAAAAGCAACTTGTTCAGGCTCTTTTAGCTAAATTAAATTAGCTGTGAATTAAATTTGCGAATAACCGTAATCGATGGACAGTCTTATTTAATGCAGCAGAAACTAGTTTACCATAAACGTGTATTCGCGACTGTGTTCTCAACTTGGCTTGCAGCAAAAGTCTACAAACTCAGTTATGAAATGCAATTTCCACATAGCCAAATAGAGGAAAGTAAACTGTGGCAAAGCAAGTCATAACCAAAGCCAAGTGAGATTTGAGCCAAATGCATTAGCTCGATTCGGTTGCGCGCTCACCGCAATTATTTAATTACGCTGTGGCTGCTGGACTGCTCCGGTTAGCCTGGTTCAGTGGGATTCCCCGCTGGCTGCCGCCCAGGCGACTTAATCAAAGAGCCAGCCAAGTTAGGCATGATACAAAAGAGCGACAAAACTTTTGTTGCAGGCAGCCAAGCAAAGCGCCAGCAACCACAAAAACTACTCCAAAATGGCGACGTCATCAGTGCTCCAGTCAGCGCCCACACACACACAGACAAACATACATATACATATGTATGTGCATATACGGACCTTCAAAGCCGCAGAGCTCGAGACCTCGGACCGATACGTATCGCTAATGATGATCAAATAACGGGCCAAATGCGGGAGCCAAGCAACAAAGGACCCACAAAAATCGTTAGCCCAGTTGGCAGCACACCAGGAAATTCTCTGCTGGCCCCAAACTGTGTCATGTGCGCCAATCGTCCTCGCTCTCTGCATCCTTTTCGGCGTCGTCTGGGCGTAATGAGCGTGCCTTTTACTTTTGATAGTCAGGCGGCGAAAGGGGACGAAATCATCACCTTCCTCCAACCAAGTTTGGCACTTGTCTGCTGTGTTGCACAAATGATATGTAAATACCCAAACAATTTGCCATCAGCTGAGCCCTTGGTCCTATTTGATTAGTGCTTGATCATTGCAACAAAAAACTATGCAGCCTTTTTTTCGCTTTTGCGACAAATTCAATTTAATGGAGTCTAGAGAATATTAACCCTCTTTGAGGTCGCTTACCAAAAAGATAATGGACTATTACTGAAACGTTCCAAAGGATAACCCACCCAAAATGTTTGCGAATGCTGATGAGAACCGAATTTAATGTAATGCAGTTTTTGGCCCTCTCTTGCATAGCCAAATATATAAATTCAAATGCAGCATGATCATAAATTATATTTTTAACACACACACACACACGCGTGTGAAATGCCAGCGTGTGCTCGAAACTAGGCAATAAAAACACGTCCAAAAACACAATGCATAAATGATTCTCAGCTTTAGGCCAGCAGCATTCAAAACAACCTTAAAAATGCTCATAAATTATGCGTGGCAGTTGTGTAAATAAAAACGTATGCTGAACGAATTTAGTTTTGTAGAAATTTACAACAATAAAAAAAAGGGCCCACATGGTTAAAAATCATGGTAAACTTCATGCAGGCAACGAAAATTTGAATAAATTTTCTTAACTTGAATTTGGACATTTAATCATGCGACAATTTGGTAATTGGAATATGTTTTGTTTAAAGTAGGAAATTGTTTGGATTGATTTTAAGGTTTGTGCTTTCTGTAACAGATTTAGAAAAGTTTTTTATTTTTTATGCATACCTGATCGCTTTGTGCTGTTTCAGTCATCGAAACATCATTGCCCGACATTTTTTAAACGTTGTGTGAATTATATTTGTGTATTAACGAGTGCATAAACTTAGCAGTAATCGCTGTATTAGAAAGTAAGCATTTTTATTAAATATTTGATTTGATTTAAAGCTACAGTTTTATTGATACCTAAAACTTTTTAAATATATGTCTTTACGCGCGAACGATTTTTAGAGTTATTTATGGCCGTTTTATTTAGAGTTTTACACAAGATATTATTTTCGTATTTTTATGCAATTTTTCAAATATTTATTTTATTTTGATTTATAGCACATTCTTTTACTTATTGTTTTTTAGGTTTTGTGTTTGGCTTCAACTGAATATTTTTTTTGGGTCAAATGCAGTGAGGGATTTATTTTAAGTGTTGTGTTTTATTTGAGCAAGTCGGCAAACATTTTATACATTCAATTTCCGATAATTTGTTTAAAATATTTCTGGGCATATTTATAAAGTTATGCATTTATTTAAGGGCTTTTTTTCTCCAGGTATATTACAATATAAAAGTGTATTTATTTTATGTATTGATTTTTTTTGTTTAAATGTATTTAGCAGGCAGGGACATTATCAAACAATTCCTTCCCTTAATAACAACGTTCTCGTTCGTGCAATATTTTAGGTTATAATGATTATAACTCGGTAAAATGAAATCTGATCTTGTCTTTCTGAATTTGTGGAAGTTGTAAAGTAAAGTTTATTCGTAAATAAATTGGTAGGCTGACCTCCTGTATGAGATGCAGCTAAAGTTTTCGATAAGTCCGTGTGTTCTCTCGAATTGATTTATTTTTGTTTTGTCTGTATTTCCGTGTCGAACTCCACATGCGTTTTCATACCCTGTACCCATAGAAAATGGTTGGAAATGGTATCATGGTTTTGTGCAAACACATGTAACAGTCAAAAGGACCACATGAAGTATATATATTATTGATGAGAGAGAGTGAGAGAAAGAGTAATTGGGTAATTTTTTTATCAATTCTGAACTCTGATTTTCGAGTTATCTCAAGATCTCAAAAACTATCAAGATTACTTCCAATTTTATAAATCTCCTCCCATTTGCCACAAGTATCAAACAGACTTTGATTTCTATATAGTCTCAGTTTAAATGTTAATCAAGAATTTTTTCCAGTAAGGCTAAAATATTTGTAACGCCAACTCTCAGCTCGGTACACAGTACACTTCGGTTTGCAAGTCTAGAGTATCGTCTAGTCGAGTCCCCTCGATTAAGGCTTTCTACCTATTTTGTCTTTGCATAGCGTAGCTTAATGCTCGTCTACACAAAGCCTTTGTTGTCTGCCGGATATTGCGGCTTACCTTGAGCGAACCGACCGCTTCCCATCTAATTTGTGCAGCCAAGTAAATGGCAGCCGCTTGTCATTTAATGCAAATTAAGCAATTTAAATAAGTAAACAAATAAACAAAATGGTAGAATACAAATTTCTGGCTAAATGAGGACTAAAACTAAGATGAAGACGAAGCCCAGTACACACACACACACACACACACACACACACACACACACTCAAACACTCGAGTGCTCCTGTTTTTTTGCTTTTGTTTGGTTTGTCGCATTGCACATAACTCGTTACTCATACGCCGCGTTGTATAGCTTAGGTACGGCTACAAATGTGCCGCCTGCCTTTCGGTTTTCAATTCTCATGACTGCGGTAAACAAAACCGTATAGCCAACCGAGAGCATTGGGCGGTGCCGGGCCCAAAAGTAAAAAACAAACAAATACAAGAAATATAAAATACGAAAGAGAAATTGAAATTGCGTATACGTAGCCAAAAAAAGACAAAAACCGCAAAAACGACTGAAAAAAGTAGAGCGCACATTTAAGTCTTATATAAACAGACAGACAAAAGTAGGTAAGAATTGCGTTGCGGAACAAGATAAAAAGAGTAAATTGTTGCCCGAAAATTTGATAAATGTGCTGTGACCTTTGTGCTAATGTGCTTCTAAATGTGTGTGTAATAGATATTTGAACAGTACAGGGAAAGGAGGAGAGAAAGACAAAAGGAGAGAGAGAGAGAAATTGGAGATGCTTGTGTGCACAGTATCCGATAATAGACCAACAAGAATATTTATATATTAGCTATACAACTTTATAAATAGGATATCAATCAAAATGAAGACTTCAAAATTAATTTGATAAAATATCAAAATCCAAACATCAAAATATTCTTCTTTGTAGAAGTCAAAAAAACGAATGTCATTCAAAAACAAAAATGAATAAAGTTGTAGGTCTGTGTAATCCACCGTAATAAACTCATTCACATTCATTAATTATTGTTGTTATTTTAGTAGTTTTTGGAGGCGAAGTGGGTGAATCGATCTAAGAAGAAGTCAGAAGACTAACTAACAAATTTGGGTGTCTAGCTCTTAAATTGAATATGTCGATTTTCACGGGTTCGCTAAATACATTGTTTTTCTCGATTTTGTTCATGCAATTCAGTTCATTTGCTTTGTTTAGTTTACACTTACTATATAAATTAATCGAATTAATCTGATGGGGCCATTTTTTTATTGGGCTAACGAGATATGTGCTTAAGTTCATTTTACATTATATAATAATTTCGTTAAGAGCTTTTACATTTAAGCATGTTTAAAATACTTTCTCCAAAACAACAAAATTGGTTGTTAAAATTGTTTAGTTAAAATTGTGTATTTCTAATGACCCACTATCAATCAACGGTACTTAAATTGACCATAAGACGACCATTTGGGCCGTTAATATCTTTTACTCAAGGCTCTTTACAACATCTAGAATACTTTAGTTGCGGTCTTGTTAGCCGGGTGTTTTATCTTGTCGACAAGGCACAGCTGTTGTTCAGTTGAAATTCATTAAATATTAATGAGTTTAAAAGCGAAGAGCAATTTGTCCTCGAGTTGCAGCGAAGAGGAAATTTAAAATGTGCTTGTGACTTGTCTGATAAATCGCTTTGTTATCGATATTGTGGCAGGCGGTGATACATATCAAGGGGTGTATGTTTGCACTAATCCTGTTCTGACTATTTGATTTTTCATTTGTGCATTTGTCATCTAAGCGAAGATTGAAAGCTAAAATTGCAAGTGGCATTCAACAGTCAACGGCGGACCTAATGGTCGACTGACAGCGACAGCAGCAGGAAGCATGTCCTTCATTCTGGGCAGAAAGAATCTGCTTGGTCAGAACTTTCATCAATTTTATACAATCCACTTAACATGAAAAGCTAAAAAGGGCTGAAAGCGAACGAGTTGCGGGAAAGCAAGGGAACAACTTTCAGTTGTGATGGAGATTAAAAAATTAAATTGAACTGGAACTGAACTAGCTTGTGCGATTGTCACAGTTTTGAATTATCGATATACATTTGCAATGCCAGGAACAGTAGTTCAAAAAATTTCATGGGTTTACGAAATAAAAGTGTAAAGCTAATGTTAAATAAAACAAAGACGAGTTGGCATTCTTTATGCTTTTGTTTAACAATGTTTAAAGTATTTAAGAAATTCATACATTTTTTTTTTAACTAATTCAAATTTGAATATTTGCCCCGAAACTCGTGATATTGAACGAATCTGTCGTTATGTTTTTAATCGGTGCAACCCTTGCTATATGGAGTACACGTGGGGATATAGGCAACACTGTTGTCAAACAAAAAACTACTAGTCACGTGAGAAATTTGAGAATTTTATTTTTTCTTGAATACTGCATTAAATTATATACAATATAATAAAATGTCTGACTCAAATAATAACTTAAATGTACGCGATATCACAAGGAGTTGGGAAAACCAACCTTCAGAAGCTCTAATTGAAATGGATTTTCTAGATGATTTAGATTTGGAATCGTACGACGACCAAAACTCACAATCACCCTGTGTGGATGCCGTGGAAGCTGTGCACGCGGATGCGACTGTCGATGATGAAAGCCAATCTAATTGGCCGGAGGGTCCGTCAGCAGCATCAATTATTGGGAATAACAATCCAGTATTAGACGAAGAGGCATACGATTCTGAATCCGAATCGGAGCTAGAACTTCTATTTGAGGAACCACCGCCAATTCATGGCATCAGGTTCTACAATCCGAACTACCAGCCGCCGGCTGCTGCTGCTGCACAAGCCACAGATGCCACAGGCAATGCGACATCGTTGCCAAATATCACTCAGGTGAACAACTCTCGCTTGGACCTGCGCCCGGTGCCGGCCTCAATTGATCTGACCCGCAATGGACCGGCGACCACCTGGCATGAGTATCATTCTCGTGTTCGTTCCACAGCGAGACGAGTGCGTTTCGCGGAGAGTCGCCCAGCAGCCAATGGTGTACAGCGGCTCGCTGCTGGGCGACCACCCAACCCAGTTCCTATGTTCATGGATGAAGAACTCGGTGCGCTTGTGTTCATTCGCAACGACACCGATTCGGAGGAGGAGCCGCCGCTGCCGCCATTAGCGATGGTTCCACGACGCGGCAACAGTGTCAGCGATCTTAGCCAGTGCAGCAGCGACGACGAGCCAAATCATAAATAAACATCCCTCTTACCACTAAACGGACACCAAAAAAAACAGCAAAATAAATTAAAGACAACGGAAAATATGGATACCAGACGAGTGTATGGAGGCTAAACCATAACTTTTTAATTTATTCATATACATACAATGTACGTGCAATTTGATCTAATGCATTATTAAATATTTTAACTCTGCTAATATTTAAAACAAATATTTAAAATTTCGATGCATTCTAAATATTTTGCGGTATAAAGTTTTGCAATTTTTTTGAATATACATCACTGCATTCATCGATATTGAAAAATTCGATATATCATACTAGTTCGATATATTGGATTCAACATAAGTGTTTTTTTACAATCGATGTATATCGAGTTCGCCGAATAACGAACTGATTAGCGCTAAATACAACTGTGCGTTAGCTAAGTTGACGAAACCTCACATAAAAATAAAAATAAAGTTAGAGATTAAATAATGTGATCTCGGCATTATCCAAAATTGTAACGTAAACATGCCAAACGAGCAACCCCAAGAATTAAATTTTTGCCGTGTACTCGAACAATCGAGCTAAAAATTAAAAATTAAAAATCTAGAGCACATTTGTTTTCATTTTGTATCAGGTACTAGAGTAATCTTTAAGCCATTTGTCATTCGTTGCATTCATGATTTCTTTCAGTCTTTTCGGCCAGCCTTCCCTTCGAAATGTTAAATGAATATTTTAGGAGAATCGCCATTCGACTATAATTTTGCTTAAATAATTGCAATCGAAAAATGCAGCCCACGCAAAACAATGTGCCGGGAGCAAATCTGCGCAATAGGTTGGGGCAGCGGGTGAGGGGGGAGTACGAACTATAAATTTCCTAGTCCATGGACCAAGGCCTGGCAGTTGGTTGGCTCTGGAAAATTTATATGCCAGCTGCTTGTCGGAACGTCCTCCGCCTACACGCACCCACCCATCCACATATACACACACACACACACACACACACACACACACACTTCTTTGTTATGCAAGTTAATCCTTTTTATAGCTATTGTTCAGAGCATCAAAGCTGTGCACCGCCCCCGTATACCCTTCTAGACCGCTTGGATACACGCAAGCCGTGCGCATTTGTTTCAATGTGGAACAACTGCGAGGTGGACCGCAGGAGCGGCAGGAGGAGTAGCTGCAGCACATGTCACTGCATTTTTCAGCGGCTCCAAGAGGCGACACAACCAACATATTAGCTGCCACACACATATTTGGGGGTCCAATAAGAGGTCTGCGCTGTGTGCGGAGTGTGTGGCATGAAAAAGGGCTCAGGCTCGGCCTGATGCATGTGCATCTTCTTGATAAGTCGGGCTAAATCTGGCGCATGTTGTGCGATGATGTTGGCGCCGGCATCCGTGTTGAAAGTGTTTGTGTGGCATGCCGCAAATTCATTATTATTTTACCCAACGCCCACTCGAACAGCTGCAGTTACTACATAAACACCCAGTATACGAAGTAGATAAGCAGAAAACGAAGCGTTCTCCAGAAACCGTGAAAAAAACTTAAGACGATGGAGGCACATGATAAAGGCGCTTTAAGACCTTCCATACTTCAAAAAGTAAGTTCAAGGCGAGCTGCAGTTAGTTACGGGGATATGTGTCATTATTGTTTTGTAAAAGAATAAAGAAAGTTCATATTTGAGGTACCATTACAGAAAGGTAAAATACAAATTCATTTTTTTTAAAGTTTCGCAAATATAAAAATAAAATAACAACTTATAAAAAACTGAATTAAATGTCGTTTAGCTTGGGTAATTTTAAATATCGTTCAACCTTTAACTCTGACCTCTAGTTCCTAACATCATTTGCATGGCTTAAGCAATAGGACAACGTTTCAGACAACTGCAACTGCTGCAATTTCTCATTTTAATAAAAATGCAAATGTCCCCCTTTCTCTCAAAGTGAAGGAATGACGTTGGCATCACTTTCCGCGCTTCCCCCTTCTTCCATCCCGATCTCTTTTCCAGCGCATTTTCTCATATAAAACGTTGGTAAAACTTTTCGATTTGCCACCATGATGGCTAAAAAATAAAATAAAAACAAAAAATATAAACGAAAACAAAATAACAAGAAGAAAGAACGTTACAGTCGGATGAAACCGATTGCCTCATACTCGTTCACACTACAACAACAGTTTATTAAAAAAAAATAATATATTTTTTAAATATTTTTCGACTCAATCTTGAGTGGAGGTCATCCGAAAAGTGTATTAAAATTTTTAGACTGTAGTTCTAAAATTATGGGAGATACGGACATTACCCGCCCTTGGGATACATAGAGTGGAGTGGAGTATGTGTATACGAATATATATTTAAAATTTAAAGTCTCTAGCTTGTATTAGAAAATGCACAAATTTAATATACTCTTCCACTTCGTGAACGAGAATAAAAAATGACACTTGCATTAAGGGAAACAAATAAGCTAAGACAGCGGCAATGGAGTTGAACACTGGATAAATTGTATCTCCCGGAAAGTGGCTTAGATGGATGTAGGAATCCACATAGTTTATTTCCATGAGCTTCAATTAGGAGTTAATTAATTCTCAAACAAAGACTACAAGCAAATATATATTTTATGCTGCTAGAGGAATTGAAGGTTATTAATTAATTAATCGGAAAACAGTTGTTGAGATTATTATTATGTTTATTGAATTTTTGATTTTTTTTAAAAAGTATTTAAAAAGCTGCTCCAGTTAGAATTATATGCGTATATTATTTTTGGAAAATACATATTTAAAAAGAAGTATGTGATGTTTCTATTGCCGGAATATCGGACGAAGGTAAAGGCTACATGAGCTTTAATAAAAAACTTGGCCTAACATTTATCGACGATTCGAAGAGAAACATATACATATAGATAAATGTTATCAAACCGTTTACCACTTAAGTATACATTTATCGTTATCATTGCTGTAAAACTAAAAATATATTTTCGAAAAGGTTTTTATTCCGGATTCAAGATGAGATATACAAACACACGGTTACCTAAGGTCTAGAACTTAAACTGTTCTCCAAATGCTCCAAAGTTAATTTTGCTTCTTTTATTTGATCAATGCTCAGCTTAGTCATTTTTTTTCATTTGGCACGTCGTTGACTTTGCTCGGTGTTACCGCTTTCAGCATGGCAACCAATTTATTTGGTTTTGCAGTTGCCTTTGAACTAGTTGTGGGTAATGCACTTTTTCGATCTTCCGGCTTGCCGCAGAATTTTTGTAGTGTGCTCTGTACCTTATCCCCGCTGCTGCCCACAAACTGTTCTAGTTTAACCTTATTTTTAATGATCAGAAATGAGGGCATGCTGCTGATATCATACTCTTCAGCGAGATCCTCATGATCATCCACATCGATTTTGACAACAACTAAACAATCTTCGTACTCGTGGGCGAATTCCTCAAGACGAGGCCCAATTATGGCGCAGGGACCACACCACGTAGCAAAAAACTCCACCAAGACGTGCTTATTACCAGCTTCGTTAACGATCCTATCAAAATCTTCCTTGGATTGGATGGTTATAACCTTTTTCGGTTTGCTTCCAGCGGCTGATGCCATTTCTGGAATGTGTGCAGGTCAGATTTTGTAAGCCAAAAAATTTTAAAAATCCAGAATTTTTTTTTGGAAATTTGGAGCATCTAAAAGACAAGTCCTACTAAGTTGAACTTGTTGAACAGCCATAGAGTAGAACCCTGACTACAATATTAATCTACGCAAAACAGATGAAGAACCTCACATCGCCTTTTTTTTAATACACCCAACTTTATTTAGAACTTGTCAATATATAATATATGTATTTATATAAAGATAGCTTAAATTTAAAATCTTATAGATTCAAGATTTTAAGTAAAAAAATTTTCAACAAAAACTTTAACTGAATCGATAAAGTTTTAAAATAAAAGGTAGTAAAACTAAAAAGAATTAAATCAAAGTTTGCTTTTGCCCTGAATGCCCATTGTACTATCACCCGCGCTTTTTTCGTGTGTGTGTGTGTGTGTGTTTGTGTGTGTTAGTGTGAACATCTGCCGGCTGCTGCAGTTAGTCTGTTTAACAGCTTGTTGTCGCTTTTAGTTGCACTCAGTTGCCTGTTTGTTTGTTCGGCTTGTCTTGCATCTGTCACGAATTAAGACAAATGCAGCACAGTAGGTGCCCTCAACCCTCTTATCTCAACCTACCCAACCTCAGCCGCGACCCACAATCTCAACCTTTTCCTCTGTAGTGTTATATGTGTGTGTGTGTGTGTGTATGTGTGTGTTGTAAGTGGTTCTTATATTTCGACTGCTTACCTTAAGGCTTTTACGTTGCTTTGCTTTTTTTTTTAGATCTTTGTACCCTGTATATGTACTTAAACAAGCAAGGAGCTAATAAAGTCGTGCATTTTAAGGTATGCTTGAAATTTGGAATGTATGTTTTTAGAAAATAACAATTTAAAATTAAGTGCAACCATTGTCAAAACCCGGCCAATGTGAAAAGTTCTTAACTATTCCAAAAAAGGTATAAACAAATGACTCAATCTTAATGTTTATTTATAGTACGATAAGGAACGTTTTTTCTGAATGTAGGAAATTACAAAAGGTAAGAACACAAATTCGCACTGTGGGTTAATGTTTAGTTTAGACAGTCCACGACAATTTCAGTTGTGATACCTTATCCAGTTATCTGGATGTACCTAAAACCTGGCTTTCGTTCATATTCCCATATTTGAACACAGTCTAAAATAAATAAATAAAATAAATACAAATAAGGGGTATTCCCTAGTGCAGCACATCGAATTTTACTTGTTTTTATTTACCTGCTTTGGTCTCCCAAAGTGCATTTTGTGTGTATTTCTTACATTCGCTTGTTGGCCAAGTTCTTTGTGGCACGAAGTGTCGGCTTTAACCGCTTTAAGCGTGCCAACACTTGACATTGAGTTTTCTTTAATAATCCGCTTGTTAAATGCATATGTTGCATGCCGCCTCGTTGTGCAGCTCGCTTGCATAACCTAATGAGCATCGCAGAGAGACAGAGAGAGACTCAGAGAGACAAATGACAGCGTTTAAAGGGCACACACAGCGTACACGACCGGAAACAAGAGCAACAGCCGCAGGTGTAACATATAGCAGCAGCAGCAGCAAGAGCAACAACAGCAACACGACAGTTACCGTTAGTGTTAACTGTATCAGTGTCAGATTTCGTGTCATGTTGTGCAATCGCTTCAACATTCCAGTCAGCGAGCCAAGTGCGCGACTTCCGCTCCGCAGCAAATCCCTGTCCATTCATCTACAACCAATCCCTCTCGCTCGCTCTCTTGCCATTTGCGGCACCTGCTATCCAGGGTAAACTAAAGTGCTGACCTCGCAGTCGCACCTTGACACGCGGCGTATGAGCAATGTAATAAAATGGCAAATGACAACCAAACAACTAGCGCAACATTTTCCGCCCATTGAAATGCCAAAAACATGGAACAGAGCTGTTCAAAATAAAAGAATACCAAAAGTCACGTCTGCGGCAAGACAAATTGCTTCAAGTGCAAAGAATGGCACTTTCACTCACTTTTAGTCAAAAAGTCAGTCAGTCACTCAGTTATTTATATTGCGCATACGCCATGTCGCCAAGCATATTTTTATTGCGGTCAACTATGAATTGGGGTTGAGCATCAAATTCTGCTCGCTTTTCCAACCAGAAGCGAACACCAAGTTTTTTTTGGCTAAAGAATGGCTATGTTACGAGCCAAGTATGCAATTTGCCAATTTATACATAGTTTATTTTCTACATTAATTCACAATTTAAAATAAATACTTTTATGAGAAATTATTATTTTTTTTTAAAGTGAGTTAGGCTTTTAACTTATTTTGTCATTTAGTTGGCTTTGAATTTAGTTTTAGCATTATTTTTGAATGATTTTTAAATGGATAGTGTTGTATACCATACAGAATACAGGGTAGTTGTTAGTGAACACTTTTATTTCACTGCGTTTTTATGCTTTGTTGCAAAAGCTCTGACCGTAATAGTTGAAAAAATGGTGGCACTTTCGAGTGATTTATGACATTTTTATACTCTGTTCATAAAGTGAATATAGTTTATTGAGTTTTTGCATTAAGTACATGAAGTTAATCTTCAACTGCCGCAAAGTATATATATATATATATATATATTTTTTGAAATACCCTCTTTAATTATTTAGCCGTTATTACTCTGTTAACAGAGTATTGTGAAGTCGAATATATTTAATTGCAGAAGTTTGGCAAACTATGAAAAAAAAAAACAATTGCGCATGAGAATCAATTGTAAGAATAAACTTTGGTTTATGAGGACTTTATAGAGCTCGCAAATATTTGTGCATCAAGAAGTATGCTATAAAACGGAAATCTGGTATCTGTTTGCAACATGGTGCGACCATTTGATCCATGCTACAAATACGAAATTGCCTGAATGCATTCTTATTTGTGTTCCACGACATATTCACAATTTGGCTTACGCCGTCAGTTTTCCGGTCACCTTTGCAGCTTGACCATCCTGCATCCCGCCTGCACACAAATAACGAGCACGTTTAAGCATGTCAATGATGCTGTTGTGTTGTGGTAATTGTCTTGTTCCAACTGGCAGCTGCCAAAATGATGAACAGACCACAACAGCCCCAACAACAACAACAATCAAATTTCATTCCATGAATTTGTGCGAATTTTGGCTTAACAAGTTTATGAGCTCTGACCCTGTCGGATGGCGTTCCATGCATTTGGATTTCTAGTGTGAGTTGCTGCCAACCACTGTCTCCCTGCAATAACACTCAAATTACCGCACACCTAACGTTCGGACACCCTCTCAGTGCTGCTGCACTCGAGTGCCCAAGCCGAAAACACATTTGAATTCATGCTGGCTCCATTGTAGTCAGTTCCATGCGCTGCTGTTGCTGAACGCCGCTTGGTTTATGTGCCAGGATGTCAGGATGGTGTTTGTCTGCACGACTTGTTCTTGCCCTCGTCGACTTGCAAGCGCAGTCTTTGTCAACGTGCAAAATCTCTCAAATTTTATTATGCTCGAATTTGCTGGCACTTCACAGCCGACACAGCTGGCACAGCTTCCTCCCGCTGTGGCGACGCCATTTTATGGCGCCTAATGTCGGTCCATTACCAGGCGCAGGAATCAGATCCAGCAAGCAACTTCAACTCCCCCACATCTCCATATGACAGTTGGCATTTGGGGCAAATACAAAACGAGCCTCGGAGTGGGACAACAACTGATCCCCGCCCGACTTTTGGCTGCCTTATGGCCACAATACGCCACGCCTGCAGATGAGGCTATGCATTTTAACAATGTGCTAATGTGGGCCTTAAATACTCTCCCTTTTGTTTTGTTTGCAAAGCTGCGAATGCGCAACTTTAACACATTTTTGAATTGTCTAAATAAAAAACCTAATTTGTCTTATCACCCAAAAATAACCGCATTATAAATATAATGCTTAAATAAAAAATATATATATTTAATATACAAAATACATATATATTTAATATACCTTCTATCCAATAAAATAATATTAGGTCTTTTTGCAAACCAAATTGGTTTTCAGTACCAAAAAAAATATATTGAAATGTGCTTAAAATAATTTTATAATATTAAAAAAATATTTTATATTTGAAAGGAATTTTAAACTCATAAAATAATTGTTTGCACTTTATTCTGAAATCATGTCAACAGATATAATCAAATATAAGTATAGGAATGAAATATTTTTTGTATGGTTTATTATTAAAGAATAACTATGAAAAATAAGTTTAAGCTATGTTGATTAAAAATTCTTTTAAATTCACAAATGTTCGATTCGTTGCTCGAAGCACAATAATTAATCGTAGTGACCTATAAAAATGTAGAAAAATCTGTAAGCAGCTAAGGTGAATGAATTAACGTGGGGAGAAAAGTTAAAAGCTACTTAGAAGGTATTTACTTGGTTAGCTCGAAAAGTAAGCGGAAACTTGATGTTAAGCGTTTAAGCTTTAGTGCATTTGGATACAACATTCGTAGAAAATTGCTAGAAAATCGATTTATCAGCATTGTGACTGTTGCCACGTTTTACGTCTTGCCTAATTAATCATTTAAATATGCAAATATTCTAAAGGCAATATATACTGACTAGCCCCTCTCAACCCTTGCGTCCGACTAATCAATAAGCTTAATGTGCCCAGCTAAAGTGAACACCGTCAACAGACCAACTGCTTAGCAGTCCACATAAAACACTTCAATCAATCAAATGCCACAGGAGCAGTCGAAGATGGAGCCGACTGAGGACGCGGGACAGTCGTTGTGGTAAGGGGTTGCATTAAAAAAAGGGTTTGCTTTGCTGCTGCTTCTAGTCCTGCTGATCCTGTTGCTGTTAGGCATTAAAACCACATGCTTCTCGACACAAAGCATTTCATGGCCCAGATAATGGTTCAAGGAGCTGGCTGCCTTTACTGCTGCTGATTTTTAGGGCGGTTGCCTTGGCAACGGTTCGGTTTGGTTAGGTTTGGTTTGGTTCGGTTCGGTTCTGTCTTCCTAACAAGCAGCGTCAACAAACTAAACCACTTTGAAATTAACACGTTACATTGACATTGACAGCTTTATGCGTGGCATGCCGAGTGTCGAGTGTCGGTGGAGTGTCGATGGAGTGCTAAAGAGGAGCAGCTATCCTGCAACGGTAGCTGTCAGTTACAGTTTGAGCTAAAGGCGTGAACACGCGCAGGGGCAAGGGGGGGGGGGGGGGGCCAAACGATGCGGCAAATATGACGGTAGCTTATGGAGGCAATGCTGACGGAATGGCGGCCGGAAGGCGAGCAAAAAAGGCAATTTCCGTTGTGGCATAAACAAGACTAAAGACTGGTTGTGTGTTGCGGCTGTGTGCGGTTGTGTGTGAGTGTGTGTGTGTGTGTGTCTGTGTGCGTGTGTGCGTAGTTTTTATGCGCTGGCATTCAGCGAAACGAAAATTACCAATTCAAATGTCAGAAGTCGTGGCAAAAACGCGCTTTACCCTACCCCATCCCGTTGCTGCCGCTTGTCTTGAGGGGCAAAATTAAATTCAGTGTCAATTCGGTTCCTTCAAGGCCTGCATCTAACGAGGGATCAGCTGGCAAAGCCCCCTCGTAATCAGTTGTTAAAAATGCTTAAGACAAAGCTGAGACAAATTGTTGTGTGAAAATGTTGTCGGGAAGTGCCATTGAGAAACCCACTACCCCTATTTTTTTTTATTTGCTTTTTGGGTATTTTTTTCATTTTCATTTTAATTTTTTTTTTTTGCCGACCCACGATTTTTTACTGGCTTTTAATTTGTTGTGCCAGCCCATCCAAACGAATTTATGCCCCTAAAATTGGTTGTCGGCGGCCTTTTGGCTCTGGGCGGCTGGCAATGAAAAGTGCAAGTGCTGCAAAAGCTAACTGTGCGGAAACATTCAAGAAGTCAACATTTTTCCACTGCCTATAATTTAATGGATTTGCTGAAAAAAGGGCTGCAAGACAGCGCACGAACTGGAACTTGTGAAATTCTTAGAAGCTATGCACGAGCATCATAAAAATTATTTAACGCGACCTAAATAATAGCTGATATGGCGTGAAATACTATTTTAATCAACATTATCAGGTTTATGGCCACCCCAATAAAGACAAGTGACTTGCCGATTATTGGCCGTTATATTAAATGTCTAGTTTTTTAACTCAACATGAACTAATTTTGCCGTCATTTGTTTTCAGGTTTAAACTTTAAGCATACAGAAATTAATTTTCTGTTTAAATTGTGTACGTTTCATTGAATACAACTTTGTTTATTTTTTATAGCCTTCAAAGATTGGATATTCACTTGCAGTTCCTAGCTCCTAGGAACTAGTTCATAAGCAATAAATGAGCAGCCCAACTGTTTCCACTTCAGAAAAGATAGTAAAAGTTGAAGGTTTTTGCTCTTGATAATTTTTCCTTTTGTTGCGCTCTAAAATTGGATTTTACTGTGATCCTTTGGAGTTCAGCGATTTGATGGCTATTTGATTTCACCATTTCACAATTTCCTCGAGAATCCAAATGACGTGGACAGCAACAGCTACAAAATCAGTTACAAAAACAAGAAAAACAATTGATTTGTTTTATAAGCATTTCTTTTATATGCAATAAATTTACAAATCAACGATAATGCAATTTATTTGCTTATATTCGAATATTTTTTCTATTTTTTTGTCGGTCATTTGGTCTTTATTATTGCAATCGAATTCCGACTTGTGTTATTCGCTTTGTCGTCCATTTTATGTGTTGCGTAGCAGAAATTCTTCACTTTATTGGATATGTGCGCGAAAATTTACGAGTCTCCGTGTCAGACTGTTTTCCCACAATTCTTGTCTGTCTCGTTTGTTTTTTTTTTGGTCACTTTTATTAAAATAAGTTTTTTTTTTTGGTACTGAAATATTGGCTAGCGGTATTGTTTTTTGCTAACAATTTTGGAATATGCAAATGAGTTGATTAATTAAATATTCTCTATCAATTCAATAAGTTTATCGCTGATGAAACTTATAGTCCAAAATTTATGTATTTTTATACTATGTTCCTATTGTAATAGTTAAAACAGCTTAAATTGGTTTTATAGGAAAATATTAAATATATATTTTTGATCAGCCATCAGATTATAAGAACAAGAGCAAAGATATTTGAAACGAAAAAATAATTCAAATCAAGGATAGTACTTTTTCGGTGTAGAGTGTTTTAAGCTGCAGCTTGGCTCTGACTACAGTATATATTTTAGTCGAATTCCGACTGTTACTTGTAATTTAATTAATGTACAACTGATGATATAGTTTTTAGATGAAAACAGGTATGGATTTTAATTATATTTTGCGTCATTTAGTATTTATCAATTAATCTTTAATTTAGCAAACAGTCAAAACATTTTCATCGATTCAAAAACTTTACAGCATACCGTAACCGCCAAGCCGCAAGTAATTTTATACAAAGCCAAGTTTATCCTAATTTAACCATTCAAGTGTCATATAAATTTCAAATGTTATCGCCTTAGACAGCAGCTTCCGCCACTAACCGCACTGAACCCATCTCAACAGCAACATAACAATAACAGCAACACAACAACAATATTAAAGTTCAATTTCAGTTTAGTTACATTTGCCAGTCATAAGAACTGAGTTCTTGTATTGTAAATATTTACGATTTTACATAAAGTTTTATTTTGAAACTGGGAGGCAATTTAGAATTTTTTTGGTGTTCTGTTTTCAATTTTTTCTTGCACATTTTGTTCAGTTAATTGATGTGCGTACTTATGAACTTGGCCCGTTAGCTGCATAGAAAAATTTCAAGAATTTTCCTAATCTTTTTCTTTTTATGTGTTCTTCCATGTTTTTATTTTTTTTGTTGCTGTTCAAGCTAAGCTGCAACTCATGAGCGAGCAATTTGCTGCAGCCATAGAAGAGCTATAAAAAGTCGGGCAGTGAGGAAAGCGAGCAAAAAAAAAAATGCAGCAACAAAATGCTGCGGAGCGCATCAGCGACTGAAATCTCCAAGAGCTGTAAATGAAACTTTTTTGTGGGCTCCGTTCTCATTGATATGCGAACCAAGTTGCATTTTCTTTGTAAAACGCCTAAAAGCAAACTACGATTTGCAATAACTTTTATGCTTATACAAGAATTATCATTACCCTCTAATTGCAACACGTAGCACATTACGGTTTCCCTATATGAAACGTGTTTTAGTGCGCCTAAAAACTCCAAACAGTTTTCATAGTTTTAGGTGGGTACTGCAATAAATTAATGCAATATGTAAACGCATAAAGAAAAATGTTGTTGCAGCAGACATAAATAACTTTTTAATAAATAAAATAATTAATAATTATTAAAATTGTGTTTTATTATCATATATTTATTATCATATTATATTGTAGATTCTCTTGTGCGTTAAAGTTGCTTTCCAGCTTCCAATTTAGATTCAGTTTGGCATGCTTCGTCTCCCCCCTTCCATTTTCTTTTGTTTAAGCCACACACACTGACAGGGCTGACAAACGCTCTCTCACACATTTACATGACTGCAATGTGCTGGCAAACATTACAGCTCTTGGCAGGCTTCAATGCCCATGCTCAATGCTCATTGCCAGACTGTTGACATTTTAATAAAAATTATTTCAGTGCATTCGCCGCATTGCAGAAACGCCTCTAACATGGCACCAGACTGGGCTAAGTGAAGGATGAAGAAGGTGAAGAAGAAGAGCAAGCCAGAAATACAGTGCCATTAAGAGCGCTTTGGCAATTGCTGTGTTGACAAAATGAGTGGTCATAGATTGTGCAAGCATATTAAGCTGAATATTTTATTACATCAAGCTGAACTTTTTAATTTTGCAAATTCAACTCGTAGTAAAATATGTCGAAAACAAATGTGCTTTTAATTATTTGTTTTGGTTCACTAAAGTTAAAAAGTAAGTTCAGAAAGAGCTAATTAAAGATGTGAGCGTGACAAGTTTATGTGTATATATTAATTCGAATTTCTCTTATTACTACCACACTTCTAAGTGTGAACATTGTAAGGTTTCGAATAATAACAATAATTATGTGAATTTCAAGAACCTTCTTAATTGTTGTACACTCACGAATCACGCACATCACTAGGTCCAACCTTTACAAACGCCCGAAAAGTATGCAACAAAGTGTTGCCAAACAACAAATAACGTGGCCTTTATTGGGGTATTCAAATAAATCTTAAGTTTTTGGTCACTTGTGCAAACTGTTTTTATTTTGGTAACTGAAAAGTAATAAAGTTTTATGGCACCAGCCAATTAGCGAACTACAGAGACCAACTGGAGCCGAAGTTAAGGATTTCCAACTGCTTCATGTTGTTTGGTGCGTCCTGAAGGCAACTTTCATTATTAGGCATTGGTTAAAGCTCGGGCTCTTATCAATTTATCAGTTGAGTGGGCTTTTTGTCTATGGCAGCATGAAGGCACTTTGACTTTGTCTTGATCAAAATGTCGGCAATTGGTTGACAGCTCCAGTTCAGATAAACTGACAAAGGCGCGTGCAGAGGAAGGCAAATTGCTGAAAGGATCATATATTTTGTTTATTGGCTTGGCCATAATTATTATTTGATTTAACGCGACATGGGCGCATTAGCTTATGATAAATGTGCTGTCTAGCAAAGTTAGAACTCGTTAAACTTTATTCTTGAGCGATTTTCTCAGTAAAAATGTAATAAAAAGAGTTGGGACTGACATTTTATTATATTTTTCATATTTGCAGCAATGTTTTTTAGTTGAAGTGAGAGTTTTTTAAACTATATTTTAATGGCTGACGTATTTTTAAAATAAATATGTGAAAAAGTGTATTTATTAAAAGGGACGAATCCCTTATGCAAATCCTATTTTTGTCTTGCGTGTGTAAAACCATGTTCAAGCAAATGCAATTGACTTTTCCTCATGCTGCTGTCGTTTTTGCCGTTTCTTTTGGCTGCTTTAATCTGCCCAGGTCAACACACAAAGTTTTTTAAGTATATGACCTCAGGTTATCCTCCTTCTAAAGCTAGTGACATTCTGGCAGAGAGTATTTTTTATTTTGTCGTAAAACTTGTAACGCGATGATGTTGACATAAAATACATAAACATATTTCATAAATTTATTTTACAACTATTCGGTAAGAATTTGACCAAGAAGAGATAACGGTATTGTTCGGTTGTTACACAAAATAAATACATTTAAGAGTTTTGACTGAATATTGAGAACCCACGAGAATTAGGCTCTTCATATTTTCTTTTTGTTGTATTGTTATATTTTGTGGATCTTAAATGAACATGCTGTGGTAAATTTACAAAAAATGTATATAAATACGATACTCAACAGTGTAATGTATCGGAAAGAGTATTTAATTTCCGGCCAATAGGCGATACCTGTTTTTTCGTGTTTTTATGTTGATTTCTTTTTTCGCGCAATAACAAGAACCCAATTTTCTTGGCAAACAACATTTGGCCAGCAGGCAGTTCATTGATAAGCCTTGAATGCCTTAAGAGGGGACTTAAATTAAAATATATTTTATAAATATTTGAATATTATTTGGCGCAAACCGAATGCAAATGTGTAAGGTGAACATTTTGGAGGGCAAGTCGATGTAAATTTTTTCACGATGTGTGTATGTTTTTTTCGGGGCTGGCTTTATGGCGCTTTGATGTGTGCATAAAGTTCAAGTTAATAAAATACTTTTATATTTCACTTTGGCTCGGCACATTATTAAAACTAGTTTAGCTGCCACACAAGCAGAAAAACATACACACACACACAATCTGCAGAAACTAGGAGTAAAGAAGCTTTTAATTTTGCTGGAAAACTTGAACCAAACTTTTTATGGCCTTGGGTAGCTGCTTGGTTTGTTATTAAATGGACGCACTTGCAATTTGCTTTATGGCTCACATTAATAAGCATTGTACTATCCAGACAAAAGCTGTGACAATTTTATGTTGCCTAGTGTACGTTACTGACAATAATCTTTGCCATGAGGCTAATGTGAAATTCAATTTGTATGCTTATTTACGAGGTTGCAACAATGAAGTAACGTGCCACAAATAAATGTTGAAGTAATAGAATCTACCACTAGAAAAAATCTGTAAATATTGGCTTACCGATGAAAGCAATTACCTATTGTAACTGTCATCATAAGAGCATCTCATGAGGATTGAAGTATTTGCTGTTATTACCTTTAAAATGGGCTCTTGACCCGAAAAGGTGTCCACTTGGTATCGGGTTCGGTATAAGGCTGATCAAGGTAAGGTAATGCAGTATCTAAAAGGTTCATCAGCTAAATGACGAAGATGGTTTTGCTAATGGAAAGCAATTGTATTAGATTGTGATAAGGAGATGCCGAATAATGGCATGAAATCAGTTAATGGGTAAATGACCAAGGATGGTTGTAGCCATAGCAAATAAAACTGGCAAAGTAGTTGGGAATAAATGAGAACACATTTAGATACACCATTTAAATGAGTATTACTTTCATAGATATTCTCAAAATCTTTTAAATTCACCCGGAACAGTTCTTTAAGCTGTCATTTTGCTCGCCACTAAAAAGTCATCTTAAAGCTTATTGCAGACTAATCAAAGCAAATGCCTTTGGTCACAGCTCATTGCCAAATGACAATAGAAGCGGCCATGCGCCGACAAAGCTATTAATTACAAGACACAACAACAGAAAGAGCTCATATAAAATACTCGGCCAATACCAAAGTGCTGGGAAATAAAAAAAAAAAAACAAAACCAACCACCACAAAAGCAACAAATTAGCAACAGTCGTCATCCCCACATGGCCACTCCTTTGCACATACACTGAACAAAATTTCAGCTCAATCATTAATTTCAGTCTTAAAATGTTTGCATTAATAGGGCTTATCATAAAATTTATAAATGAAGCTTTTTTAATGATAAAATAACATAATAATAAAGTTGTTCAAAATTAATAAAATGAGACAAATTAAANTGTTCAAAATTAATAAAATGAGACAAATTAAATTAGTTTAATTTATTGTTTTCCCATATTTTCTATTAAAATATGTTTTATAAATGAAGCTTTTTTAATGATAAAATAACATAATAATAAAGTTGTTCAAAATTAATAAAATGAGACAAATTAAATTAGTTTAATTTATTGTTTTCCCATATTTTCTATTAAAATATGTTTTGCTATTTGGTAATTCTCTCAGTGTACCAAAACATCCACAGCGAATTGTTACAAGGTCCTTAAGTCTTTTGTTCTGGGCACGGGACAGTCATATGTATCTATATGTATCTATATCTATATGTATGTGGTGCTCCAGTCGTGTTTTGTGGTAAATTGTGAATTTGAATGTTGTTGAAAAATTGTTGCTTGAATTTAAATATTGATTTTGGGCCCCAAGCTCGTGCAGGCAAATATTTACAACTCAAGAGAGGTGCAAATTTGTAATGTGGTTTCAGTCTTTGTCTTTGTTGGGCATTTCGATGCTGGGCAGAATGATCAAGATTCTCATGTTTGCGTCAGAGCATATCAGGAACAAAACTCCGACCGACACAGACCCAGATGCCTCGGAGACCCACCCATGTGCAATGGCAGATACTGTTTACAGTTGGTCTTTTGTGCATAATTTGTGTGCCTAATGAGAATTTCATAAATACAACTCATTAAAGCTTTCTATAACGTTTCTGCAAATTCCGCTTTTGAAGTTGCATTACATTCTAATACTAATGTCGAAATGGATTTGGAACTAAACTATGCAACTTAATTTATAGAGTCATCAAGTCAAGTCAAATCACGATAAGATAATCGGCTTAACGCACACGCCAAACAATCTTATCAATATCATCCACATGACATTTTTAATGATTCTAAGTGGCCATTATCGTCTAATGATAATGTAATTTATACGTATTCGTAGTATTTAAAATATTTAATTTATTGCTCTTAAGATCCTAGCAGCTTGCCTTAACAACAGTAAGCTATAAGATTTTAATTTTAAGCTAGTTTTTGGGTAAATAAAATCAATAAATTTATTGCAATGCATAAAGCTGTAAATTTTTTAAAAGAAATGCACTTTGCAATACAGGGAAGCTGAGCTACAAATAAAAACCTTTGAAAATGAATTAAGTGATTTTAGTAGCGCGATATATACGTGAAAGCGGATATTTTCTTTTAGAAATATGAACTTGGGTGGTTATTGCGATAAATCAGATAAGATAAGGTTTGAGGGCAAACAAACAACAACAAAAAAATTGTTTTCAAAACTTTGGCTTTTCTTTGATTATACAAATGAAAATTTAATCAAAAAAACTACTGCGAGAAACTTGCCTTTTTATGTGAATTTTACAAAATGAATTACGTTAATTGTAATCGTAATCAAACAAATTAGCCAAGTACGTGCAAGTGCGTTATTTTCAACACATTAAGTGCCGTTATTGTTGCCGCTGCCACAATGACGAATGAACAAGAGGATTCAACTTGACGCATTTTAATAGCATCCAACGGATGAACACCCTCTACACTCTGTGCCGGGTCCGCCCGCATTAAGACAATCATTTTAAGTGAAGTGCCACTTGCGCATTGTCTGCCGGCTGTGCCGAAAAATAAAAGGGGAAAAATTTCGCAACTAGTTAGCGGCAGACTGGGTGGGGTCAAGCACTTGTGCTTAATAAAAACTTTTGCTGCTGTTTTAGTTTTTTGAGTATTTACTTGCGGCTTAAAGAGAAAACAATGTGTTTTTGATCAGAGCGGAAGTGAATTCTTCGGACCTTACTACACAAACTGTAGATATATTTACTAATCTGTTTTTTATTGCAAAGTAAACCTATACAGAATCAATACTTTTAATTAAACTTGAAACATCTTTCGAGAAAAAAGAAAGTAACTCACCATTGGATTTATTATAATTTAGGTTGAATTTATAAGCTATCTATTTATCTATTTTGAAGACACATAATGAAATACGGGAGTGCCCGGTCTGGGAGAATCTCCGATTCTAGCTGCGAGCTGTCGTTATCAAGAATATATTAAATACTCTATTAGGTTAAATATGCGTCTTTCTTTTTGTTGGTTACAGGGTATTAAAAGATGAACATTATAAATGGGTGTGGAGATATAACGAGATTATAATTAAATTCGGCAAATACTATCACAGTGTCTGTGTGTGTATGCTATATATATCAACCGTTCGAAGCAGCCGCAAAACCGCAAATGCGAAAGCAGCTTTATTAAATAATAATAATTGATAAGTCTTATTATATGTGTATGGATATTGCAATATGTGTGCAATTTGTTGTACACTCTCAAATCTACATTGTATTTTTAATTGTATTGTTAAGCAAACAATAGCAAAGCACAAGGCGGATTATTATTAAGACAATGCAATGTTGTCTTTGTCGCTCTGTCCACACTAAACTGCAGAAGGAAAAGCCATTTTTGTTTTCTTTGCTAAGCTCCGTTTGCTGGATTATTGAGAGTTTAGTTAGTTTTAGGCGGTGTTGTGATGCATTTGTTCACATCCGACCAGCTCTTCTTTAACTAAATTGTTATTAAATTTTTCGCTTGGTTTATATGTATATAGTTGACAAAAAAGGCGAATGCAAAATGTTTCTAATTAAATTATGCGTAAAGAAACTGTTTTTTTTAACTAAACGTAGTACTTTGAATATTAAATTTCGTTGGTTTTATTTTTTTGTGGTATATGCTATTTGAGTGATCTCAAGTAATAAAAAAACTTAAAAAAAACTGTAAAAATCATACCTGCATATGTTAAACGAAAAAATTGTATTCGGCAGAAATATGAAAGTACCCTTGAATATTCATAAAAAGAAAAGTAAGAAATTGTAAGCAGCAACCATGTGCAGAATTTATGCTGCAAAGCAGCCACAAGTTTTTTTTTTCATTTAAATAAATTTAAGGTGTGTGTGTGAGGGTGTGTGTGTGTGTGTGTGAAAGGCCATTGGGCGTGCGTGGCATGTTGCACATTCGCATTTGACGCCCGGACTGCTTTCAATGTTAATTATACTCGTCCGACACTCTCGTTATGCATAAATATGGATAAAAGTGAGCATGTTTTTAAACGAAGCTCGACCTTTTTGTGCCAAGTCCATTTTTTGTTAGACCTTTTTTCCCTTTATTCAGTAATAATATGAAAATTAATCACTCAGCAGCAAGATGAGAGAGTATGCCAGGGATGGTCAAAAAATGAACAACAAATTTATATGACTTTTTAATGGGCCTATAATTAGCTCATTTCGTTCGCAAATGTTTGCCTTTTCAGCGTATTTTGTTTACCTTTCTGATGAGCCGATGTTTTTGTTTCTCTGGCTGTCATTGTTGCTGTTTATGTTGATATTTGCCTTTGTTTATTTGGCTTTTAACGCGCTGCTCTTTTGCCGTTTTACAACGCGCGCGTAACACGTAACGCATACGTAATTTGAAAGCGCCCCGAATTAGGCTATGAAAATTTGCTAAAGCTAATGAAGACTGCGTCTCCTTTGAGCGTGGCCCTTAGCGTGCCAATGCAGCACTTTTGTCAATTCAGACCAGACAAAAAGTAAAACAGGGCCAGCTTTCAATTTACGGCTCAAATGCCCAATTGGCCATGTAGACAAGTTTTTGGTTTATTTTCATATTTATTTTCATTTGGCGAATGGGGCCACTTGAATGCGCAATGAAGCTTCCACAAAGCCCAACAAATCCAACAAAAATAAAAAATGAAGAAAGAAATGGTAAAAAATACAGTTGGACTCTGCTATTTTGCATATATATGCACAAAACACCAAACAATTTTGGGTTGACTATCGCCAACGATTTGTTGGCACAAATCTCTGCTTAATATTCATAAAATCCAAAAGTGCAGCAGCCCTCAAATATCCGCCAGCTTATTGTTGACATTTAATGCTCACCCCGACACACTCCACGCCCATTCGTACGCCTACGAAAGTGTTAATTAAGCGGCACAAAAACGTCGGATGTCGACTTTTAAAACATCATTAAAATTGTCAAGTTTTCTGCAACCTTCTACATTCACCGTTGTTGTTGTTGTGGTTGTTGCTGTTGTGGTTGTTTCTGCTGCTGCTACTGTTGTCGTTGGTTTGATTATTTTTATAATAATTTCCAGCTTTTCCTCTTTATGCTCTGTGGTATTGCTGTGCCGTTAAGTGGCCGACCACTCGTTAAAATTAATCAATTCATTTTACTTTTTGTTTATTTGAATTTATCCTATTAATGGGCCATGTAAAATAGCTGTTGTATTGAACCTCATCTTGATAATTAAAAATTTAATAATAAACGAGATGACATAAAATTAAAATTTTATTTTAAATGACAAGCTCTTTAACTTAAAGAAGAAATTAGAAATTAAACGATGATGAAAAAAGGGATATCACTGAAAATATACATATCGTATCATGAAATACTGTTTTTATATTAAATTGCCAAAATTAACTAACATATTTATTTTTTTTAACCATGAGTTATTTATTTAGCTTTAATTTAATTTAATTACCCTTAAAAACGTTTGGTTGTTTCTATTGTTTTTATTACAATTAATGAGCTATTTACTTGTATGATTTTTTTATATTTATATACAAATTCATTTGCCTAGCGTTTAAATATCTGACTCACCAATAAATGTGACAATGACATAGATGAAATATGTGCTTTAATTTGACTGCAAATCTGGGATTTTAATTTTTACTAATTGATTCATATAAGCTTTTGTGATTTTTCTAGTTTACACTATTTTGTGGGAAATGGGCAATTTTTTTATAAAACAACACGCTCAAAAGCACACATCATCAAAATAATTATTTAATAAGCTTATCTAATTGTAATATTTGTGTTCTTGTTTGCGTTCATTTTTATTTTCAAACGTATTAATCTCATAATTTATTAAATATTTGTGTTTATATGCAATATATTGTGTGCATCTCTGATTCCCGAAGATTAATATAAAGCTAAATTTGTATAATCTAATTCTAATAATTATAGATTATTAATTTATAATATTTTAATATTCGTTTTTTTACATTTTTCAACACTAATCAAATCAATATTCCAATATAATCAAATTGATTTGTTTTCTCAACTTTCATCAGTCTTCGTAAATGTTAAAAATTGCTCATACGCAATGCTGTCTCTCACGTCATTTATAGAATGCCTCTAAATATAGCCAAGAATACATGTTGGAATACATTCATACGCAAATATTTGTATGTATAAAATGTGGAACGTTTTGAGCGGCCTATTTTTTGGACAGCTGGCCGTGCCATAAGCTCATATATGTTTTCTTTGGGAACATGTATACATGCAGAAAATTTGTATTAGCTCTGAACTGATTTAAGCATACATAAATGCATAAATAAATATTTTCGATGCATTTGTCTTCAATTTCAATAAAGATATTAATTTTTCATTGGAATTTGCGTTTAACAAATTACAATTTTCTTTTTTGTACTTTTGATGTATATACCAATCAATTTTTGTGACTGCATTTTTACTATATTTTTTACTTGTTTCACTCTGTATAAATATGTAACAAATACAAAATTGCCAATATATTACTTCACACTCTTGTGTCAACTTTGACGCTTTCACAACGTTTTTGCGAACAAAAAAGCACATGTGAGTTTACTTGTTTTTGTATACATATATACATTTTAGTATTGATCTGATATTTATAGATTTAAATGATTCTGACAATAAATGCAAAGTCTGATTGTGAAACAATGTACTATTAAACCAATAACAACTATAAAATTATTAAATTATTATTCATTATTTATAATATTGAAAGATCCATTTAATTCATAATATTTTAATTTTTATACAGCAGTTGAAAAAATATTTTTTAAATTCAGTAATTATTTTTAGACATATGTGCATCATTAAACCATTTATCAATATGTAAGGGTCTAATTAAATGAAATCTGAGCACATTTGGTTTTGTCATAAATACCTTTATTTATCAGACACATTAACCGAATTTATTTTGTTTGGTGTTTTAACTAGTTTTGCTGATTATGTTATTTATATTTATATTTATTTTAATTTAATTTTTTGTAGCACTTTATACCGACTTGCTCTAAAACGCACCGCAAAATTTATGCAATTAGTTTAATGCATCATTTTGTTAGTTCGGCATGAAGCCAAGTTTGTAAAACTCTTCATAACACTTGACAGGTCGCCTTGCTCATAAAATATATCTTCCCTTGCATTGTAATATTGTTTTTCTTTTTGTTTCGTGTCGGTTTTTCCTTTTGATTTTATTTTCTGTTATAAACTAAATTTCAGCAGTGTTGAAGCCAAGTTAAATCGACCGAGCCAAATCTCTGGCAAAGTTTTTGTAATTTTGTTATTGTTGTTTCGTAGACAAAAAGGGCGGCGGCGGCAGAGGCGAAAAAGCGAAAATGTACAAAAAGAAATGCTGGCAAATATGAAACCAAATCAAAGTTGTAAATTAAATGTGAGATTTGATTACAGTTTAAAATTCGCGGCAAGCAAACAAACCAAGACAGACAAACGCACAGAATGTTAAATGTGCGGACAGAAAAAAAAATAATCAAAATCAAAATTCATATAGATCGTGCTGCATAAACTAATGAAAAATCAGCAACGACGGTGACGGCAACGCTAAAATGCAAACGCCAACGCAATGAAAATAAATGCGCGTCCGTCCGCCTGTCCGCCAGTTTGTCTACATGTAGCATACCGCTTGACTATCTGTTTATTAAAGCACGCGAATGAGACTCACACAGCTTCAATATAAACACGCACACAGATACAAGAAAGTCGCGTATTATTTGGTCACAATGCGAACGACTGAGAAAGAGAAAAAAAGAGGGTGCCGCAGCGAAAGCCAGAGACCGAACCGCACGTGGCGACTAACAAGCGACAACTAAATTGTAAACTGAGCCAAGGCAACCCAATGCCGCTGCTGGAACGCCAGTTCTCCAACATTGAGCGAGAAGCACAACGGAGAGCACAGAGTGAGAAAAAAATCTGATTTCGTGATGGCGCCAAATTGTATATGTTGTTGCCGGCGAATGAGCAGAGCAAAACAAATGTGTGAAAGAGCGCCGAAAGCCATTGAGTGAGTCTATAAAATTGAGTGTAGTTGCCAGTAAAAGGCAACAGGTGTCGCTTTTGGCCACGACACAAAGCAGCAGAAATTAGAGAGAGAGTGTGTGTGTAAGTGTGTGTATGTGTGTGTGTGTGTGTGTGTGTGTGCCCTTACAAAGCTTTGTAGCGTTGTGTGTTTGTGTACACACTTTTTTGGCCAAATTGACGACAAATTGTTTGAAAGCGGATTTGAGTGCGTTTTGGGTCTCATGACTCGGATTACAGTTTTTGTTTTAGTTCTCGTACTTTGACTTAGTCCGTTACGTATACGCAATTCTTATGCGTCCAACTTATGCGTCCAACTTGAGCGCAAATACCAGCGATTAAATGCTTAGTACTTAATGATGTTTATTATTCATAAACGAGTTCCAATTTAAACATAATTTAATTAGAAATACAAAGAACGTTTTAAAGCTATGAATTTATTATTTCTGGATAATAATTACTTCTCCATAATTCAATGCATGTTAGATCCGCGATTTTAACAACTTTATCCCCTTCAAAACTATATTCGCCATCAAAATTTAATATAAGGGGAGTGAGTTAATTTTTGAAAATCCCATACCATCAGCATTTTTACACAAACCCAACCGCAAGGCTAACCGGCAACCGGCTAATTAATCCAATTAGGGTAAACAAATCCCGGGACAGTGAAGAGCGGACAGTGGAAAGTCAGTGGAGATACACTGAACCCCAAATGATACCAGAATCAAGTGCTTTTGACCAATTAACATTTTTGCGCACTGAAAAACTTAAGGGATAATGGAAAATAATGTGAGTGGGAGTTTTTTATTGACAAAGAAGGGGACATGACTTAAGTCAAAATTAAATCCTTATAGTCGACGCTGTCAACGCAATTTAAATCATCATTAGGCTTAATAGCTTACATTTTATAAGCAAAGGGAAAACGGAAAGTCGAGGACAACATGTTCAGCCCACAGGAAAATCAATTATGAAATACATAGCTGAGAAGCTGAGAAGGACGGATGCTTTTAATACTTTAATTGCCAAGAAGTTAAATTGGTTTTGATGAACATTATGTAAATAATAATTTTAAGTTTATTATGACATTGTTGGCTGGTCAAACATAATAAACAGATTAGCCAACTGGTAGTTAATCGGCTTATTCAAATAATTATATTAAGGAAATGCCAATCAATCAACTAATGTTGTGGGAGGGCTTTACAAGCAGGCGTCTACAATGAAGTCATTAATATAATAAGTTCAACAAGTTAAACATTGAAATATATAGCTCAGTTAAAGCTGCAATGGATTTGAACAATATCAATAGTCGTTTAATTATACTGGAATGCATTAACGAAAATATGTCAAATATGCTCATCGAGCAAGACAACCTACTTGAACGCATTTCCCAAGCTCTGCAACGCTCTCGGGCTTGTATGGTAGCTATTGAAAATGTAGGCATTAAGATAGAGGCCTTGAAGGTAACTGTAGAGAATGCTTTGGCCACGAACCCACAAGAATTAGAGGGAATTGAAAGTGAGGACACAAGCAAAGAATCCGACGATGCTTTAACTGGGCAACCTCAAGAGGAAATAATAGATGACGACGACATTAATCAAGCCATTGACAAGCAGCAAAACTAATAGATGCGAATATTATAAAAAGATCCAGCCTTATGTTATATTTTGTTATGTAAAAAATTTATATATTTTAGTTTGTTTTAAGATGCCACATTAAAAGTTGAGTACAAACTTATACTCTCTTTAAAATATTCTAATTAAATTCTTGTACCTTTATATTAATACCAGAAGAGTACCGGTAATGTTGATTTTTAACTTAGAGCCCCTATACATCGTATCGACTACGGCAAAGCAATTCTCGCTGATTGAACTGAACAAAATTCCTGATGGTTACTTTGCCTAGTTCGAAATAAATCACATTCCCACCGCACATCAATATTAAAGCCGCCCTTGTCGCAAAATTAATGGAGAGCAGCGAGAACGGTAGGTTAAGCGATTGCGTTATGGGAAGCTGTCGAGGGTATTTTAGTGAACTGAATAGCAAGTCCTAATCAATCAACAATTTTGCCGTATGACGAAAATTAAGCGTAAATATGTACAGAAGCCGGAAACAGAAACTGTAAACTGTGTGAGAGTCTGGGTCTCACAGCGTGTCCAAGTTGCATAAATCAAAATATAATCAGCTTAAAATATTATAAAAAATATTATAGGACACCGTAACTTAGAAATTTAATTCGAAGAAATCCGTGTGCTGAACAAATTAATTTACTTTGTGACCATCTGTCAATAATAAAATCAGCAATATTTAAAATTTAATTCCACACTCCAAATACTACAGACTTGCTCTTTGGTTTCTTCATAGACTTGAATGCTCTTTTTAAGTTCTGTACATTTCAGAAATTAATCAACAATTTAGTTTTCATAGTGGGAGCCAAGCACAGCAACTAAACTTATTAGTTAGAGGGATTGCATAAATAAAGTCACCTACAATAACTGCTTAATAAATGCTTGCTTCTGCTGTGTATGTATGTGTTTGTATGTGTGAGTGTGTGAGTACTTGTGCCTGCACTCATGCATATAGTAAGCCGATAATGCGCTGACAATGGCGCCATTGAGCAGCACTTTCTGCTGAAATCGGCTTAATGCCTTTTGACTTCGATTCGCTTAGTCACGGCTTAAGTAAATACTGTCAATTGATAGACCATTAAATCGATAGTTTTAAGCTTCCACTTCCCAATAGTATTTATTGCAACAATTGTCTTAATGCGTTCGGTATGGAAATTCAGGAAAAATCCAATATAAAAAAGTGCGAAGCTGATTACATTATTTTTGTTAAATTTAACAAAAAGCGCAGCATTTTACAGAAATTACTGATGAACGTAAAACACCCTATTTATTTAATCTATCGAAACATATTTAATTGGCCATTGTGCTCATTGAATTTCGATACTAGTCAACCTTTTATCTAACAACGTAAATATTGTGAAGCAAGTTTCAAATTGCGATTCTCAATGCTTTATTGCTGTTAGTTCTTTGTGACTAATCTTATTCGAAGCTGACGCTTTGAGACTCAGAAATGTTGTTTAAAATAAAAAGACACGACTGACAAAAAATCTTAATGCGGAATTTCTTTTGTTAAGTAACTTTACTTTAACTTTAACTTTTAAAAAGGAAACAAATTTAGAAAGCTTTAAATATTCTACTCTTGACTGATTTTTTTTTTTTATTTTTTTTAGCAATTTTTCAGCTGACTGAAGAATTTTTATTAAAAATAGATTGCCTTTGTGAACATGGCGTATTAATATATTAATTTTAAGAGTAAAATTTGTTATAGTTAATAAAATCGAGGAATTTAAAGAGCTATTTGAGCGTATGGCCCAAACTTTGCTCATAATCCGGATAGCAACCTTTGCCAGCCAAAAGTCATTTGACTTAACTATGCAGCTGCTTGAGAACTTTAAGCGAACTACCTAACTACATAAGTATGCAACGAACGGATTCGTCTGATACACCACGAACAGGTGTCAACAGCAATTTCCACAGCAGCAGCAACAACACCAACAACAACAGCATTGCGTCGCGTTTCCTGTCGACAGTCAAATACTTTTGGCTTTGGGGCAAGTTCGATTTCAGTTTGGTTGCAAGCAGCTGCTGTGACATTGATTTTCACGACACGTTCAGTTTGACGTATACTTGGGTTGCACGGGTATTAAGCATACGCACTGTTGCCTAATTAAAGTAATCGTCACGTTAGTAAAACCCACAAAGTTCTTGGAAAACTTTATTATTGTTTTGCAATACGTGATGCTTGAAAAACGCATCATAAATTATATAATAAATAAATAAATAAATATATATAACATTATACTTCCTTGTTGTCATATACAGATCTCAATTTTTTCTTGATTTTTTTGTGCTAAAGAGTTAAAATTTGCGGAGCGGTTTTAACTTTTAGAAATGCATACTCTAGTATTTCAGACATTTTTTGTTTGTTTCGCTTTTTTTACTTTTCACATTTCGCTGGCAATTTAATTTGTGTGCTTCCTTTTGGGTGCGATGTTTGCGTACCTGAAATTGTTTTCTATTTGAGATTGTTCGCCCTCAAAAGCAGACATTCAGACATTCGCAGAGTCAGTTCCCCAGCCAGGTATCTATTTCAAGTGCCAGAGGGCAACGTTAGGGAAACGCCAACCTGCAGGTACTAACAGGTAAATGTCGTTCAAAATTGCATGTTGGCAGTTTTTTTTTTTTGTATAATCCCCAGAGATTGAAGTGGGATGAGAAAAAAAGATGAAGTATATAATAAGTTAGCATTGTGGTTTGCAATGCTTATATATTTTATGACTAGTCTTTTTAGCGATCTTAAAATTTTGGCTTAATTTTATTTTAAAAAGCACTTTAGAAAAATCTTTAATTGGTTTCTTACTAAACACTTTAAAAATCTCATTCATTTTATTTAAGTATTTAATATTTAGTATTTTTATTAGCCAATAACCTTTGAAAATGGGAAGTATCTCCGATCCGATAAAGTTTATATATTTCTGATAAGCCCTATCCTTCAAAAATCATGCCAAATTTGAGAAAAATTTTGACATGTAAAGCTTTTGGAACCATGGGTCTCATGCTTCAAATATCCATAACTTTGTCGAAACTGGACCGATTTTCACGTTTGATGGCATTTTGGTCATGATTTTTCATTTAAATTGATTCTACATTAAAAATTTATA
>SCDY01001413.1:0-29747 GCA_004143825.1 Drosophila micromelanica
ATGGGGTCGGAGATGCTTCCTTCTGCCTGTTACATACATTTGCACAAAACCATTATACCCTTTTTTACCCATTTTCAATGGGTTCAGGGTATAAATAGTGACTATTCATTTTATTTATTGAAGTGTAAAAGAAAATTCACTTTTATTAATTGCATTTTAATTAAATGTAGCTTATTATGTTATTTTCTTTTTAAAATTAAGCTAAGATCTAAAGTTACAGTTAATTCTTTATTATTATGTAGATTTATTATAAAGCAAACGGAATAAAGCTTTGAGTTTCTATCATCAGATTACGTTTCATATCTTATCTATCACAACTCAAATAATATTCGAATCAGATGAGAACTGACTCAATTAGATTATAATTGTTAAACATTAACAATTGAATTGAATTTAACCATTTCTGCATAATAACAATTGATATATATTCTGATTAGAAAATATGAGTATGAATATAAAAATGTCTAACTACACCATATTTCATTGCCGAGAAGTTTATGGCGTTGGCCTAGTTCTGAGTTTGAAAACTTAGCATCATATAATAATTTGTCTAACACAGTTAGGCAGCAAAAACCCAAATTGAACTGGTGTAGGTCAGCATCAAACCACTTTGTATTGGTATCAGTCACACGCGCATATAAGTGGAATAATACAGCTCGATTAGATTTGGTAATTAATACATAAAGTACTAGAGCAAACGAAAATATTTGCGCCTATCACACATTTTTGGTTTATTACAGCTGACTATAAAATTAATTAGTGCTTGGTTTAAGAAAAAATTATCTACATTTGTCGGTGTGTTTGCAAAATTCTAGTGTCATGGAGTCCTATATTCTTTATCAACTTTGGAGCTAATGCAAACGGATTAGAAACCTACGTATTCAATGTTTAAAAAGTCTAGAAAAAAACGTAAAAAGTATCATACAAGTATTTTTATGCTGATTGCAATGATTATTTAAATTGATCAACGACCACAGAAAATGTCTAACAACATTAAAATATAAGCCGTTTTCGTTTGTTTAATATGGTCTACATCATTGCAAATGATGTAAATTTCGTTCTTAATTATTAAAGAAATTTATTTGATTTGTTAATATGGTGATAATAAACGAGGTTATCATCTGTTGATTTAATTACAAATGTACATGTATATAAATGTGTATAGAAAGATATATAAAAAAGTCGATAAGGTCAACTAATTTTTGCAACAATATTTGGATATAATAAATATACTCCGTAACGAATTGTCAACTCCAGCTGCCCACCATCACAACCTCTTTAGTAAAACTTCACCTCAAATAATAATAATTTAACTCTCTTATTTGCGTATTATTATCCACACCACTCGGATTTACAGGGTATTCACATAAAAGAGAAAACCATCAAAATTGCTGCCTACTTGACAGCCATTGCGCTGGGTATGTTAAGTGGCCGCTTGTGGGGGCAGGTAGTGCGTATATATATATATATACATATATATGTACAAGTGTATATATGTAGCGTGTCTTAGCATTTGTAGTACCCGTTTGCCCGACACTGGCTGATAAGAAATTTATTAGATTAAAGCAAACGATTGCCGCGATTACACACGCGACTTCGCCCCGCCGCCGTTCGTCGGTTTCATTTCGTTTTCTGTGTTACTTTTTTCTTTTCCGATTCGTTTCGTCTTGAGGCTTTTGTCACCGAATCTTTTTGCTCATTTATTAGTCTGCCAGGCAACGAGCCACTGAAGTGTTGGTTGTTTCGGCCGGACTAGTCCGATAACTGTAAAGTTAACACTGTGACGTGTGTGCTTCAAAATGGTTATTTACCATGGCCATGGCCTAAAGACTTTTGTTTTGTTTCGCTGCCAAAGAACATAAGCGTGGAGTGTGTATTATTTAAGTACTATATAAATATAAATGTTAATTTTTTAAAACTTTAATGTGAAAAGAAAAATGTCAACAATCGCTGTGTTGACTGTTGCATACAGTCAGGCGGTGTTAAGCTCACAAAGCTCACACGTGATGTTTTTCTAGATAGCGATTTAAAAATTAATTAGTAATTAAAAAGAAAAGTTCACGGCAGTTCCTGTTTTAAGGCAAAAGTGAGATTCGTTTGAAAAAGAAAGTGGAGTGTTTTTCAACTCATTCTATCATGCTCATGCTATGAATATGAAATCATAAAAGTGTTATAGTGAAATAGTTTAGTCGGCCTTAACGTGCCGCAAAAAAGACAGAATCGTCGCTTACAAAACATTGTAAAGAGTCTTGTCTGAAATTGTAACTAACGTAACACGTAATCCCTCTTATCAGTTCATGTTAAACACTGTTGCCAAAATGTATTATAAAGATAATAACGTTATTTTTACTACCTACATAAAAGATCAAATGTATGGATGTGTGTTCTTGCTTAAAGCTTATCAGCTCGTCAAGAAGCAAATTAAAAGTTGATAAGCAGCATATTTAGTAGATAATTAACAGAGTTCTCATTTGCCAGATTCTAAACACAAATTTCTGTAAATATAGATGCCTCGCGCATTGTTTACTGCCTACACTGTCTACACATGTAAGTACAATGCCTATGTACAATGCCTATTTCCAGGATACATGTTTTAGATGTTATTACACAGTGAACAAGTATGACGTAGTAGAAAAGATATATAAAGATTGTATATATAAGTAGTATGCTATGCTGACTAAGCAAGACAAAAAATAAAGATAGCTCAAAGGCTAGCCAAATTTAATAAAATATATATTCACATTGTTTGGTAATTTACAAATTGCAACGGCAGCTTTTGTGAACACAATAGAAAATATATCTCTTAATATAGTATTTGATGCTAGATGATATGATAAATTGAGATGGTCTTGGTGCTTGTCAATTTGGAATCATTTGTTAAGGCGTCTACAAAACCTCGCAACTAATTTTTAATTTTTTGTTCTCCCGTCTTGTCTCTCTCTTTGCAGCAGCTACTGTGGTTTAACGAGCAGCATCAGCTGCTAATCGACTACAATAATAATACCACGCATAAATCATCATCAACGCGAAAAGCGAACAACAACAGCAGCAAAATTGCGATTGAGTTGCAAGCCTAAACAAAATATATACGCATTAATCATACGCCGCGTGCGCCGCATTTGAAACGCTCTGTGAATATTGCCAATACGATATGTTTGCCAAAAAGCCGCACAATGCACCGCGCACTTGACACGCGTTGAGTTACAATTACCATTACGATTAACGTTACGTTGCGTCAATCGATCAATCGTTCAATTGCCAAACATTTTTTAATTTCTTTGGCTTTTTAGTTTTAACTTAAGTTTCGCGTCGCTTGTTTTTTTTTTCTTCGTGCATTCGTTTTGTTTTTTCAAAGTGCCGCATGTACGTGTCCGGGCTTAAAACGTTTAGTGGCAGCTACAACTGCAACAACAACTACAACAACAACAAAAGAGGCAGCCAATTTAATTTGCAGTCAAATTTTGCTCCATTATTTCCTTGCTGGCCAGTGTTTAATACGTTAACGTTCTTAATGAATGACTTTTGGTTAAAGTCACTCTATCGTGCCACTAAAGCGACAACAACAACACCAACAGCAGCAGCAGCAGCAACAACAACAGCCGTTAGCAGCTCCTTAAAAAAACAAAAAAGCAGCAGCAACAATAAATCCTCTTCGACCACTTTCGATAATACCAACAATAACAATCCGCGTACTTACAACAATAGCAGCAAATCGAATAAAGTGTTCCTACATTATATACCGCGCGATCCCCGTCTAAGAATTTTTAGTAGAACCGCCACGCTGAATAAACACTTGGCCCATTCAAAACGCACTTTAAGCGAATTGAATATAACTGAAGATTTGTGCAATTATGGTGAATTAATTGGCGGCAGTGATAAAAATAATAAAATTTATAGTTATAATCATTATAACAACAATAAACAATTAAAACTTCAAGGTCTTCTAATCAAATTTTAATTGCTCAGATCAAGCATCTCTGTGTTTTTTTGGGCTAGAATCGAGCCGAAATTTATGGAGCTGCGATCATTAAAAAGGTAAGGCCAGCATATTTAAAACAGTAATTAAAATTATACCTATAGTTTATTTTTCATAAAATATTGAAATTCAGTTAATTGTCTATTTCTTTATATCAATTCTGCATCTGAATATTCATATTTTTATGGCATCTTATTTATATCATACATATATTATACATACCCTACCTTAATATTAAAATTTTTAAATCAATAATGTCAATTTTTACATCATAGGCTTGGTGCCATGACCATTCCTTTTAAGTTACACAACAATTTATTGTTTTACATTAGTTTTGTTGGGCAAAGTGTTTGAGACCCCAAACCACAAGTCATTTTGGCCGCGTTCACTATAGACAGTGCTCTATAAATAGCAGGAGACAGGCACTTTGAGTGCCAAAGGCGAAAACGTAAACAACGCCATAAGAGACACACAAAAAAATTTATAAATACAGCTCACAAAAATTCATATATTTGTAAAATTCAAATTAAAATCAGCTGCTTATTTTTGTGACGCATGTTGAAAGCAAAAGAGAAAGAGAGAGAGAGAAAATCTGTTAAGCATATTGCGTTATTTTCTCATTTGGCTATTTTAATGGGGTCTAGTTGAAGGCGATTGGCAAAAACCCTTTTTTTGAGCGGAAATACGTTGAAATTTGCCAATTCGAAAAACAGTTTCTACGCGAATTTGCAATCGAAATGTATTGTTGTTGTTGTTGCCGATGTAGGTGTAGCAGTCACAACAAACGGAAATTGTTTGGCAACAAATAAGAAAGCAATAACAGAAATAACAAACATAGAACAAATAGTTATGGCATACTTATTGTTTGATTGAGAATATTTCACGAATATTTTCACCACGACTTGGCGCGTAGATGAAACTTAACCAGAAAATAAAAATTAATTAGAGCTTTCATTAATTAAATGAAAAGTTTCCAACAAAGCTTTTTGCAATCTGTATTCATGGATGATGCTTCTCGTCAAAGCTTTAAGATCACGTGGGAGCAATGAATATTAATAAAACCGTTTTGTATTAAGAAAATCAATAGCTATGCGAGTGTGTAGAACGAAGCCCAGCAAACAAAATAAATTAAGAAAATAATCATCAAATATAATTAAGCTTATTCAGAACATAAATTTTAGTCATCAAATAATTTAAAACCTAATAATCACATGAAAGTTTCATATAATTTTTTATATACGAAAGAAAAGCAAACTTTTCATTTAAGAACATTTTCCTTAAAGCTGAAGCTTAACTAACTCAAAAATATGTAAACTTAGAAGCTCAAATAACAGCCTAACAATAATCTAGACAATAATATGTAAATTTATTTAAATAAATAAAATATTAAAGGTTAACTCTAAGCAGTAATAATTAAACAAAAAGTTTAATTCCATATTTTCCTCACTCTCTTTTTTTTAAAAGGTTGATCAGTTGGAAATAGAGCGTAACGTTAGAAATTTACATCCACCTACAGCTACAGCTACTTAAGGAGAATATACAAATTTTTTGCTGAAATCTTTGTAACTGTGTTCACAATTAATTATAACAGCAAGTGCAAATTTTTATGAGCTGTTTTTCAAAATATAAAAAAAATATCTATTTAAGAAAAGAAAGTGATTTATATAGAGCCTAAAAAAATGGCCAAGCCAACAGCTAAACAGAGTGACAGCAAAAACTGCAACAACAATCGCAGCGGTGGCAACAGCAACAACAACAGTACTGCAGCTGCCAACAATAACATTAATATTAACAATAGTAGCAGTAAATTAAATGGCATTATTTGTCAGCAAACGTTGCCGGCGCCAGCGAATACGCCGTTGAATAAGACCATCAAACATGACCTCTTCCCAGAGGTGACCTTCTGCAATCTGTCCGTGGAGGAGCTGCGCGTCAGCGCTGGGCACAGTCGAACGGTACACAACAGTATGATTGCCATCGATGCGGATAGCGCCTTGACCAGCTTGATGGCCGGCAGCCAGGTGAAGAAACGCACACGTTTGATATCAAACGAATCTGGCGATTCCATTGACTCGAGCAGCACCGAAAAGAAGACACCCAAAATGCCCGATGGCGGCTACGGTTGGGTTGTCGTCTTTGCCTCGTTGATGATCTCGCTCATTTGGGATGGCCTCTCTTTCTCCTTTGGCTTGATCCACACGGAGCTATTAGCCTACTTTGGAGAGTCGCCATCGAAGACCGCCTGGATTAGCTCGCTCTTCTTCTCGGTGCCGCTGCTCATGGGTCCCATTTGGTCGAATCTGGTAGATAAGTATGGCTGCCGCAAGATGACCATCTTTGGTGGCGTTGTTTCCGCATTCGGGTTTGCCGTCTCCTCTGTGTGTAATTCCATTGAAATGCTGATGATCACATTTGGTATCATCAGCGGCCTGGGTTTGGGCATTGGCTATGTCACGGCGGTGGTATCGATTGCCTTCTGGTTCGATAAGAAACGCAGTTTCGCCACGGGAATTGGCGCCTCCGGCACTGGTATTGGCACATTTGTTTATGCACGGCTCACCCAGTATTTGGTGGAATCATATGGCTGGCGTGGCGCCACACTAATCCTCGGCGGCACCATGCTGAATGCCTGTGTGTGCGGCGCTCTGATGCGTGATCCCGACTGGCTGATCGAGGAGAATCGTCTGGAGAGCCGATCGCAGAGTGTAACCACGTTCTCCAACTCGAGCGTGTGCCTAGAAGAGATTAAGAAGCTGCTGGACACGGGCATCACAAAGGAGGCCGTGCTGGACACGCTGGTCACTAAGAACAACACTGAGGCGAATCAGCAAATCGATGATCCGCTGGATACTAGCCTCAAGCGTTATCGCAGCGAACTCTTTCTGCCTACCTTCCTCAGTGCCCAGGAGCTGGATAGCATTTGCGAGGTGAAAAGCCTGAGTAGACGCTCGCTGCGTCATCGTGAGGGCGCCGAAGCGCCGTCGCGCGAAAATTTCTTGTCCATGTCGTCGAGCGCCGCGGACTATGGACCCACACCGGCGATTCTCGGTTCACCAGATGATACGCTTATGGGCGGCATACCACCGGAGGTGTCGGAGGCAGCCAAGAAAAGCTATTTGGCCTCAATCGAAACTCTGTCGCCATCGGAGAAACACTCCACGGTGGCGGGTACAGCGAACGGATCGCTCCGCTCCTCCGATGAGGGCTACCTCACACAGAAGCACAATGAGGCACAGTACGCGAGCTCCCGGTATTCTCTCAATGAGAATCTGTTTATGGGCAACCACAATACACCCTCGTTGTCCAATTTGAAGATCAATGGTCTGCGCCACAACTCGGTGGACATACTGAGTGATGATATGCACAGCTACTATATGTCCGTTAAGGACGAGAACTTTGCGCTGCTCGACCAACATCCCCGGCCACAACCACGTGTGGCTGCCACAGTGATTGCCATACCGGAGCACGACCAGAACAGCGAGTTGGCGCTGCGACGTTCCCGTTTGGACAGCATTACGGGCATACGACGTTTGTCCCGCTCGAAGAAACCCAGCCAGCATCGCTCGAATTTGCGTCGCAACATTTCTATAAGGAACTCCAACTTCCTGAAGGACATGCGCATACATCGCAATTCCATACACTATCGCGGCGCCATGCTGAACACGCATCGCTATCGTCTGCGCGCTTCCTCTTGTCCGAACATCTATCGCAACTCGATGACCACCATTGCCAAGGAAGAAGAAGATGTGAGTATAAAGAATAAAGACTAATTCCTTAGCCCAAAGAAATAACAGAAATAATAAGCGGGCGTATTTTGATTCTTAATATTATTTAAGCGATAATTAGTTGTTTACTCTTTGACCCAAATCAAAAGGAATTTCAATCTGTTTAATAAAATTTGCATTCTTAAGTAAATCTTTAAAGAATTGAATAATACTAGTTATGTGAAATGCAAGTTAAGGTTTTACAATTGAGGCATTCGCCCTTTACAGCTATCACGCGACTCTAAGTACAAGTCCAAATGCCGCGCGCTTGACGACGGCTATTTCAAATTAAGCTCAAGGCACGAATATCGACGCTCTACAAAATAAATATGAATAGAATATATATACTTATATTTTGTTGAGTTAAATGTACTATAACGAGCTGATAAGCAGCTATTCAGACAGCATTTCGTTTCCGTATTGCCTTATTCGTACTCAAAATAAATCATTACAATTCCTTATCTCTATTCACAGACCTGGTATGACAATTTTATGGACACCATGAAATCGGCCTTTGATTTTTCACTCTTCTTGGACAAAAAGTTCGCGCTCTTTAATCTGTCCACATTGTTTTTGTTCATTTGGTAAGTACTGGTAGAGAGCGCTCTAACTGATGGCCTCAATCTGCGCACTACAAAATTTATATCTTGTGGATGCTAGTGCGAGAATTAATAAATACATTCGAAATGCCAACGACCATAACGAGTCGAAATCTGCCAATAGCGATTTTGGCAACTGCTCAAAGCATCATGTACATGAACAGAAATTATGAACCGCTTCGTACGTGTGCATAGGGGTACTCAAGCTATATCATTTTCATAAGATACTATTCTTTAGAATTAACATCATTTTGTTCCCCAAAGAACACATTTAGTAGTAAGGCAGAAACTCAATGACAGAAAACTTAATAATATGTAATATGGTATCCCTTCTTTTTTATTGTAAATGCCCAGCTCTGTTTATTAGTAAATCATCTTGAGACACACATACATACCCACACACCCATAACAAGCTCATCATGCCAAAGCTAATAAATGTATTACAGGTTATCGCCCAAACAGAACTCTTTAATAAATCCAATTTTATCTTGACAACATTGTATGCCAAAAATCATCCAATAAAATATACGTTTTACAGGTTTATCATACCCTATCTTTATCTGCCCGATTACATGAAGCAATATAACTATGATGTGAGCGTTAGCGCCGTTCTCATATCGGCAATCGGCATTGCGCAAACTGTGGGCATGATTGGCCTGGGGTATCTAGGTGATTTGGCCTGGATGAATATAAATATATGCTATTCCCTATGTATGCTGGGTAAGTCTTATAAATCAACTAAAACATAATAGTAGTATATATCATAAGGGTGGGTTTAAAAGCGTATACCATATTACCCCCAAATTTCTTATTGGATTTTCATATTTCAGTTAGTGGTGCCTCGGTATTCTTTATGCCCATGCTAATAACTAGCTATAATGGACTGATGTGTATGTGCGTTATCTTTGGTTTCACCTTTGCCAGCTCATTTTCGTTTACGCCCAGCATACTGGTCAGTATCGTTGACTTGGATGATTTCACTTGTGCCTACGGTTTGGTGCTGCTGGTGCAGGGCATTGGCATGATTGCTGGTCCGCCAATAGCAGGAGCTATCTATGAGTATACGGGCAGGTATGCACGACTATTGCTATCCACTTAAGGATCGTTAGTTATGCATATATTGTTTGCTTACAGATGGGACGACTCCTTCTACTATGCGGGCATATTTATAGCACTCTCCGGCGTCTGTTCGTATATGATAGAGTTCTGTGAGAAGAAACCAACTAAGGAGAGTGATAGTGATGTCTCAGAGACTAAAAAAGCTCAACTTTTACATTAGATTACTTATTAAATAAAATCACAAAATGTCTGTATTAAACAAAAACGAGAAAAAAATTTATATATATTAAAATTATAGTACTAAAAATGACGAACTTCAGTGCAATTAAGCAGCACTGCGGCCTAATTACAAAACGAAAAAATTTAAACTAGCATTAAATGTTATCAAGTTTCTTATGTCAAAAGCTGTTGCAGCTAAAAAATAACTGAAACTCAGAGCGAATTAGTAAATAAATAATTAATTAATTATTAGTTATTCGCATGTAAATGCAAAATATTGACTTGAAAATGAATTATAAGAAACTATATAGTTAACGCACTAGGACAACTACATTGTACTCCAATAAAAAAAAAAAACACAACAAGCACATACATACTTATATGTGGATCCAACTAACTAAATGTATACCAAAATTCAATATCAATGCAGTGCATCACTGCCATGCGCAAAACGGGTTCTCCTTCTTGTCTTCTTTATAAACGAATAATAGATGTAATTGTTGTAAAACCACGGTCGCTAAATGCCTCAATTTTCATACAGAAACAAGTGCTAATATACCAATACCAATTTATGTAACGTATGCAATAACTTAACAGACAAATTTTGCAATCAATTTAACTCACAATGTCTTCAAACTGCAACTATAAAATTATTAGCGATAAAAACACATAGCCCCTCAATAAGTAAAATTTTTGTAAATATGATAATGTTACTGATAAATTAATAATATATCGAAAACTTTAAATTAAAGCGCACCCGAATTGCAAATAGTTCTCAAGCAGTTTAACAATTTTTTGTTTTCCATAAAACAAAATCAGAGACAATTAAAGTATTGAGAAGTTCATGTAGCGCACTGAAAACAATTTAGCATATGCCTAAAACCATATAGAAATATTTATATATATAAACGAAGCACACTTGAATTTAGTTTAAAATAAAGTAACTTACTCCTAGATAAAACTTCTATATACAACTGTAGCTTATGTAGTTGTTTCCAACAAATATAAACCATTTTAACTATAAGCACATTTGGCAATTAAAACAAGATTAAATTAAAAGCAATTATAAACTGTTTACAACATCAATTAACTAACATTAATATATGTCATATAAACAACCATTATTCAAAAATATATAAAAATAATTTTAAAAAAAAAGTAAAAATGACTTTTCTTTAGCACTTCATACATATAAGAAATTTGGTTTGTATTTTTGTAGTATTTATTATGTATTAATTATACTTTACTGCTTTGGGTCTGGCAAATACAAATGTTTATAAATAATTTGATTTTTTTCTTGCTTGTTTGTTTAATATTATACCGTTATTTTTTATTTAAATATATAAACTTCGTAATTGTCGGCGACATAATCAAATTGATTTAGCATTATCACCACGATTTGTTTTTGTATAATAATTATGTATTAAACTTATATAATATATATTTTATTTTTTTCTCTGTGTTTTTCATTTATTTATGTATCGATAAATTTAATGTAAATTAAACAAAAACGAAGCAAATGCGTTCAAGAGAAAAAATAATAAGCCATAAATACATATATATTTGTAATATAGTAAGAGAAAAGCAATACGAACGGGAAAGACGGAAACGAATCACAATGTAAATAATTCGCTCAGTATATTTATATAAATGTATATAAATATATATTACACGCCATTCATAATTAATGCTCAGCCAAAATGTAATTAGCAAACTAACTAAATGTACACAAAAAATATTTCTTTTTATATACGTATGGTTTTTTTTTCGTTTAAAGTTTACAAAATTTAGAAATCACACACGACACATTTTACACATACAATCGTTTGTTTATCTTTAGTTGATTTAAAATGTATCTAATGCATCTCTTTTTTTACTTTTTTTAGTGGTTACTTTAGTTTTGTGTATTTTTTTTTTAATTTAACATTACGATTAGTGTTGAATTTTGGTCACTAATTGCGGTTTTATATTTTTGCAGATAAATTTATTACGGTTATTATTTAGCTTGAAATAAAAAAATTTAAAACAATAAATCAACTTCCTCTACCTTTTAGAGTTAGTCACTAGTAGCTTTTACAGAAGCGGCTATCAGCTATGAGCTACGAGCTACGGCTATCCCAAGGGCAAACAGTTTTTTATTCCTAGCAACAACCGCTATTTACTGCACCACCCGCACCGCCGGAACCGGGCAACGCTGGATTTGTGGGCGTCGCCTGTTGCCCAATTTTAATGCCGTTTGCCTAGAACAAAATATTAAACAAACCGAATGCATTAATTATTTTCATTGTAACTAAAATATTCAGCGTACCTCATTATTAATGTCGAATACACCTTCCTGGATCTTTTCGTAAATCTCTTTGGCTGTATTTATGAAAGCCTCCTCTACATTGGCTGCTGTGCGCGCTGACGTCTCCATGAACACAAGACCATGCTCGCGTGCGAATGCTTCGCCCTCCTCCTTTTTCACTTCGCGCCTCGAGTCCAGATCACTCTTGTTGCCAATGAGCATAATCACCATGTTTGAGTTTGAGTGCTGGCGCGCATCCTCCAGCCATGTGGTTAAATGGTTGAATGTCTCGCGCCTGGTGATATCATAGACAAGTAAAGCGCCAGCTGCTCCACGATAATATGATCGGGTAATTGATCTAATTTGTTGTACAAATAGAACAAATTAAATTTAAAAAAATGTTTATACTGTTAAGCACATACCTAAACGCTTCTTGACCGGCAGTGTCCCAAATTTGCAGCTTGATCTGTTTGCCATCGATGGTAATCATGCGTGCACCAAACTCTACGCCAATTGTCAGATCGTGCACCGGTTGGAAGCGCTTGTCCGTGAACTGCAGCAGCAGACATGATTTACCAACGCCTTTAAAAATACACAAAAAGCAAAACTAATTTAGTAGTTGCTGCTTATGAAACGCAAAGCAATAAAGTGAAAGCTTAACGATAGCGAGGTGAAATTAACAGCAAAATAACGTTTACAAACATTAAAAACAAAACCAAGGAGACTAATAAAAACAAAATCATTTATTTCAAAATTATCAAACTGGATACAAATAGTATAATATGCAGAATATGGATATAAATAGCAAAAAGCTGATGCCAGTTTTCGCAGTTAAATATGGGCTAAATATAGTTGTATAAGAAATCTGTCCTAAAAATTGGCGCAAAAAAAACTAAAAAATAGAAATAAACTTAGAATAGGTCTTAAACGAAGTTGTTTGTCATACAATGGCTCAAGAGTTTTCAATTATCGACAAAGATAAAAAAATACATTTTTTTATTTGCTTATAACGTATTTTGTTGCCTAACAAATCTAACTAAAGATGTAACTATTTTTAGGCACAACAATTTTTAATTTAAGGCAAACATTCAATTAAATAAAGGTAAGAATGAAATCAACAGCTGTTTAATAACTGCATATGTGCCTGTGTAAAAATATATAGATATGTTTGTATGCACTTTACTGATAAGCGCAGCAGAAATCAGTAAACTACTTTTTAAGGCTAATTCTTTAAAACTTATGCTCAGTTGCAAAAATTATACTAAAAATGGGACCCAAGCAGCCGTTGACTCAGCGGCTGGTTTGTAACATATGGGTGCTGTCACACACAGCACGCTGACTGTCCTGATAAGCAACTGTTAACTTCAACAGTGTGGAGTTAACGCCCGCGCATCGCTGTATACTGGGGCGTTATGGTTTTATTGATTTTTCCTTTGCAGTGGTAGCCCACGCACTGTTCAGCAGTTAAGTGGCCATTACAAAGGCAGCTGATTCTTGCCCCGACTAAAGCCTCAAAGGGCGAATACTATATCTATACACTACGCAGTTTGCCCTTTGTTTGGATTTTGTGTTGTTGTTACTGCACAATTGGTGGGACAAATATAATTTTCGCACACTTTCATATGGTATTTGCTAGCACTCACCAGTGTCGCCAATGATAATATATTTAAACAAATATGCGTAGGACATTTCTGCAGCTTGTTGGTTTATAAAGTCTATGGTAATTGTTAAATAATTATGATCGTAATATATATTGCAATAGTAATACGCAATTCCAATCTGTAAAGATTTTGTAAGCTGACTGATGATGACGACTGGTGCTATTAAACGATAACGATAACAGCTCACATGACCAGGGCTGCAGTGGGAGCAACGGCAGAGCTGCCAATGTGCCATCCAAGTGTTATCGATAACCCAGCCCTATATGTATGTATGTAGCAGTTTTGTCAGAAATTTTCTCGCACAAAGCGAAGTGTTTTAGCTCAATTTATATTTAATTAGATGTGCAATGTGTAAACGAAAATACTAAATACTGCATCAAATTCCATACTAACAGTTGCATTTGGCTAGCAACGAAACCAACGCTTGCGACTTGTAGAGCGTTTAGCTCCTGGTCAGCCTTAGATTTTCCCTAGCTTCGTAGTCTACACACAACTGGGGCCCCAAACCGTAGGCAAAGGTGTCACCATTCGTGTCTGTGTGTGTGTGTTGGTGTTGTTTTGTTCCTCCCTTCCGGCTGAGGCAAGGTGAAACATGAAGATGGCTGACGGCTCGACAATATTGCGTAGGAACCGACCAGGCACAAAATCAAAGGTAAATGCCGCCATATCCCAAAATGTAGAAACTTTCCAACATCTGCCACTTTCGCCCCCCCCCCCCCCCAGGATTTCTGCCGCTGGCCCGATGAACCGCTGGAGGAGATGGACAGCACGCTCGCTGTACAGCAGTACATACAGCAGATGATCAAGCGTGATCCGTCAAATGTAGAGCTCATACTGACCATGCCGGAGGCACAGGACGAGGGCGTCTGGAAATACGAGCATTTGCGGCAGTTCTGCATGGAATTAAATGGGCTGGCCGTGCGGCTGCAGAAACAATGCTCACCCTCCACGTGCACTCAAATGACGGCCACCGATCAATGGATATTCTTATGTGCGGCACACAAAACGCCCAAAGAGTGCCCCGCCATTGACTATACGCGCCACACGCTGGACGGCGCCGCTTGTCTGCTCAATAGCAACAAATATTTTCCAAGCAGGTATGTTAACTAAGGCACCCAAAGCAACTAGCCACATAATGAGTCAAGTGTATTGCTCCAACACAGAGTTTCCATCAAGGAGTCGTCGGTGACCAAGCTGGGCTCGGTGTGTCGGCGCGTTTATCGCATATTCTCACACGCATATTTTCATCATCGTCGCATCTTCGATGAGTTTGAGGCTGAGACGTATTTATGCCACCGATTTACACATTTTGTCACAAAATACAATCTCATGTCCAAGGAGAATCTAATTGTGCCCATTAACGAAGAAGAGAACGTTGCACCCGGCGAAAGCGAGGCCTGAGCAAACACAAAAACACGAACAACAACAACAGCAGCAACACACAAACATACAGCATAAGAAAATATTGACGGATAAAAGCGCAGTCATTCATTACACAACTCACTTAAACATATTTATAATATATATATTTACTAATAGCTTGCATTAGAATCAAGGTAAACGCATCATTTTGTTTTTTGGGTCACACACGGACAGAAAATATAAAGGAAAAAGGGGAAAACGCAGGGGCGGTTAAATGTTGGGCGGCATATTGATAATAAAAAAACTCAATTGCAAATTTTTTGTATGTAGTTTAAACGACAAGTATATAAAGCTATATAATATTAACAAAAGCAAAAGTTAAAGCAGACAACTAAACAAATTCGCCACTTAATTCCGTAATGTTATATGATTATGTTTAAATTCTTATTTTAAATAAATTATATGTAGACACACAAAAACACATAAAAAAATCAACATATTTTCTTTACCCAAAGCTCTTTGAGGAGCATTATTTATATAGAAACGAAAACGCAGTTGTACCGAAACTAATAAGTGAAGTTTACTATCAAAAGCTATATACAAAACCAGAACAATTACAATAAATCGAAACAACAAACCAATAATACGAGTATAGACTTCTAGTTTAGACAATATTCACCTCCAGCATGCGCTGCTGCGCCACCAGACGCTCGAAGCCCAATCGGCTGAGATCCAATGTGCTATATTTGCCATCCAGTATTAATTCTGCTATGGCCCGGCCCACCGCCGGGGTCTGCTGTATACCGTGGCCGCTGAAACCCGCAGCTATGTACAGATTCTTGTAGTGCGGATGTTGGCCAATAACGCCATTGGCATCGAAGCAATTGTGATCGTAATAGCCAGCCCAGCTGCTTTGTACCTTGATCGATTCAAAGGCGGGCACACGATTGGCCAGCGTGGGCCAAACATTTGACTCAAAGTACCCATGATCCACGTCCAGGGTATCGCACTCGGGCTCCTCATCATCGGCAGGGCTGCGGCCGCATAGAAAATTACCACCCAGGCCATCGCGTCGAAAGTACGTGCCATCGGGATCAATAGTCAACGGCGTGGCCACGCCGGGACAATTGTCGCCTTGCGTGTTGTACACGTAGACATACCGCTTACGAGGCTCAACTGGCAACGGCACGTGCAGCAAGCCCTCGCCACTGCCAATCCTGGCCAGCCTCGCCACCTGACCCGACTGCGCGCCCGCAGCCAGCACGCAGCTATCAAACTGCACGGTGCGGTGGGTGCCATCAGCTAGGGCCACCACAGCCCCAGAAAGCGTACCAGCTGAACTCCACTCAAAGCCAGTCACCTCGCCGTTAGCAAACTGTGCGCCAAGGGCGCGCGCCTGCCTCTTAAAGCCCATGAGCAAGGCCCACGGATCAAACCAACCCTCCTTGTCGACACCATAGCAGCCCAGCTCAATGTCCTGGGTCGAGAGCCAGGGAAAACGATCGCGCAAAGCCGCTGGACCAAGCAGCTGATTGCGTGCACCCAGCTCATTCTGCAGCTTGGAGTTGCGAATCAGCGTTTCAGCGCCCTTGGCGCTAGCCAGAACGAGATATCCATGCGGCTGAAAGTTCAAATCCACATCGCCCAAATGACTGCGGCAGCCGGAAATGAAATCGTAGCCAAATAGGGACATTTTTATATTCTCCGCCAGCGAGAATTGCTGCCGCACACCGCCTACCGATAACACCGTGGATGCCCTCGTGTACTATGAAGCAAGAATTCAGTTTAAGGGTAAGTCATCTCATACTTAAAACGGCTAAAACTCACGCACGCATCCCGCTCCACGACCAGCACATTGAGTTTCTTTTGCTGTGCTTTGCATCGGAGCCAGTACGCAGATGAGGCGCCCATGCCGCCGCCGCCAATGATTAACACATCGCAGCGCTTGGGCAGCGTATCCCCAGCCTGTGCACTGCTCTGGTAGCGCAGCTGATGCGCGACAACCGAACGCAGAACACGTCCCAATCGAAGCATTGTTTGAACTGATCAAACTTGTCCGGGCACCGCATGTCGACAATGAATGCACGCGTCGAGATTAGATTTCTAGGCTCTTATCTAAGTATTATTGTAAAGCCGAACAATAACGCAATTTAGTCTATTTATTTTGTTATAAAGTAAAACCAGGCGTCTCCCTTTACACTGAGTACTTACCTATGAATACAGTATTTCGCTTGGAGCACATGCAATAAGTTTGTGTCAGATATTTTTAGAAAACAAAACTAAAAGTGTGTTCTTTGGTCGAGCCTCATATAAACTGCTATGATTTTTATGACATGATTTAAACTTCCAAAATTTTGCCACAACTGAACCGATTTCCCTCTACATTAATTCGGCATTTAAAATATATATTTATTTTGAATCGTTTTTTAAATATTTCGGTATAAAAATCAAAATTAAATCAAAAATCAAAATTTCGAATCGCTAATTTATAATTCGATCGATTGTTTTCCCAATTTATATAGAATCAAAATTAAATGAGATTCTAAGGAATTGTAAATTGTTGTCCAAAATTATACCAAAATGTAGAAAATATTGACATGTAAGGTTCTTGAACCCCTAGCTCCCATGTTTCAAACTCCCATGTCAAAACTAAACTGATTTTCATATCTGATTTGGATAAGGGTAGGGTACATGTTGTGGTTGTTATTACACTGTACTCATAGTTTCTACTAGAATATTGATATATTTTCCTTTTTATGACTTTAAAATTGAGATTAATTGTTTAGACTTACTTTATCGATCAGTAATGTCCCATTCTTAATTTTACCATGGCAAATTTATAATATATTATATTTCTAAAAACCTTAAAAAAATATTTTGACAAATTTAAAAATTCTTTAACATAAAGCTATACAGCGAAACTAAACTTCGCATATGCTAAACAGTTTTTTTTTAGTAACTCATTTTAATCTTATCATAAACATAAACTATAAATGTTTTGATTTTTATTGATTAGATCAGTTAGGTAAACTAAAATTAGTGTCCACAATAGGTTTGCCTTGGCTTTCCTGCTGTTGTTGTTGGGAATGCGGTTGTTGTGGTTTTTTGCGTCCAAATCTTTGACGTTTATTGGTGCGTTCAGCTGTGGTCGCTGGCCTGGTGGCAGTCGGCTTATCCTGCTGCCAGAAATCACTGGTTGTATTGGGCTTTTGTAGCCTGGAAAAAGCAAAAACAAGAGTAAATTTAATAATTAAAATCTGAGCAATCACAAACCCTTCTATGCTATCGGGCAGCTCGTCCAGGCTCATTAGTATGTGTAATGTTGGTATTTGGCGTGTGGCAATGATTTCCTCTAGGCCGTCCATTTGTGGCTTCCAGTGTTCTTCCAAGCTACAGGCAAGAAAAGGCTATAAGTACTGAAAAAAAAAAACACAAAAAAAAAACAAAAAAACTTACGTCGTGTAGCTCATGCGAGTGACCTGGTAAAGCGGATGACTGCGTTTAAGCACTTCAGCGCAGGATATGGTCTTGACCAGGCCACCACCGGAGCCGGTCCAGACCAGACTACGGTATTCGCCTTTGTCCAGCGCTGCCTGAGCAAAGCCAATGACATTGCTTAACTTACTGCCGCCCTTTACCTATTAAAATGAAATTGCATTTAATTAATTAGGATCAGTTTTGTACTCCAGCCCTCTTCTTACATGCATCCAAAGAAAGTCTTTATGCATCTTTGGCAAACAGTCTTCAAAGGGTAGATCCGTTTTGCTTAGCTCCTTCTCCACATTTTCCGCCTTCCGATAGTGCATCATTGTGTGTGTGCCTATAAACGTTAAATGAAACTATTAACTAGGCAACTTGATTAGTGCACGAATTATTGTGTGCCCCCAGCGACAACCTTGAACTAGAACTGGAGGATCCGCAGCTGCACAGGACTTAGCTGGGTATACTAAATGGATGCCTGAGAGGCCATCCATCCACTCATAAACTGTCTTGCGCAGTTATCGCAAGACAGTCTGTGCAAATTGAATAATTGCCGCCTTACAGCGGCTCCTTTGCCCACAGCCAAACAGGAGTAGACGCTAAAAAAAACCCCACACAAACTAAATAAACGGTTCGACTTCGACGAACTTCATAAGACCTGCAAACAACAGTCCGTTAGGAATCTTTTATCATCAAGCTTTTTGTTTAAGTTAATTTAGGATCTAGCGGATTTCACATCTAGCGCACGTTTCATAGATTTGCCTAAAATATATGTTATCATTATAAAAGAAAAACATGTTATATGCGTGAAAGTCATAAACGTAATACTTCATGATGTAAAACATATGCCGAGTTATATACATTCATCAAAGAAAAAAGCATCGGTACCAAGTTTTATCAAAAAAACAAACAATATCTTCTTTTTACTTCAACTTTTTACCAAGTAAATTAACTAGTATTATATATATTCCCCTAAGTGCACACAAACATGGCCAACTTCTATTTTAAGCCATATCAACTTTGTGTTACAGCGCCTTGGGAATTGCGCATGAAGAGCAGTTCAAGTAAAAGTCAATAAAAAAGCATTTCTACTACAATTAAATGCGCGCGGCTGCACTAGAAATTTCCCATTAAATAATATTCTGTTGGTGTCAGGCTCTAGACAACAAGGATGACAACCAACAGAAGGACAACAAGAGCAAACGTAACCACGACGCACATAGCCCCCTGCTTCCCCTGATTCGCCTGAACCAATCTTAACGCGTAACGTGGCATGCCACTTGTTGAAGCTAAACAGCATTTAGTTGTGCTTGGTGGGGAAAGGGGAAGAGGGGGGACAGCTCTGAATTCGACAGCAGCAATGAAAGTTTATTAATGAACTTTTCACAAAACTGCGGCTGTGGGTGGCATCCTATGACCCAGTCAAGTACACATACACACAGCCACACCCTACACAATTAGACAATTAACTTATGTCCTTTAGAAAGATGAAAACGCAGACAATTCTTAGATTAAATGCAGGAGAAATAAAAAAAAAATATATGTAGAAAAGTGAGTGGGAACTTGCGGAGCTCGCTTTGGAATGTTACGAGGAATGCGTTCAAAATACCAAATGAGAGGCACTGCTCTGACTGTCTCATTGAGAACGTCATCGTTATTGTCATCGTCATCGCAACAGGCACATCATTATCATCTGCGGCATCGTCGCCATTCTTATCAAGTACGTTATGCACAATAACACTGGGCAACAGGCACATCATTTGTTTTCAGACTGTTGAACATAACTGCAAATATATATATTTCCAAACATCCATAGGTATAACATAACACTATCAATATTAATTTGTGAAATATAGATATATATTTCCAAACATCCATAGGTATAACATAACACTATCAATATTAATTTGTGAAATATAGATTTCATTATATTCCAAATTCTTAGCTATTCCACAATAAAAAAAAATTTTTCAAATTTAAACCTCCGCTATAAACCACAATTGTGTTAATCTGTGTAATTCTATTTGCTGCGGAAGTTATTAATAATACGAGTGTGGCGTAGGCGACAAAAGGGCAAGCTGCCTGAGATCTATGTATACGTGTAAGGAGAAAAGGACTTGTTGGAAGTGTCGGGTGACAATAAGAACCACGTACTTTGAATTAACATTATATAAATTTAGCTAAATGCATTACGTAAAGCGGTTCAAAAGGCTTTAAATTAGATTAAGGATGTGTTGAGCATTCGACATTTGCTAGCATTGAATATTTCGTATACGTAATTCCATCTTTGAGAACCCTTAAAAGTCCTGCTGCGCTGCTGCATATTTTCACGCACACTCACATACTTATAAATAATGTGCTCTATTGTGGACCAATTCGAATATATCACAGATGACAATGGTTACCGGAATATTTAATAATAATAATATTCAATAATTAATAATTAATTAAACGAAATAAAATTATAAAAATATTTGTTCAATTTTCTTATGAAAAAAGATCATATTTTCAAATTTATTCTTAACAGAATTAACGAAATATAATCTTTTTATTTTCCATGCTTTTTCTAATTTTAATTTTTTCTTATGAATTTATATAAATATTTCTATAATAATTTGTGTGCACATCTTTTTACAGTTCACCCACTGTACGCCGCAAATATTTCATTTATTTGCAACGCATCCCTCAATAGCAGCAAACCCCCTATTGCCCACTAGCTAAGACTCACGCCCCACACACTGATTCTTTTTAACCTCTCCCTTCCCCGCCCCTCACACCCTGGACTGTTGAAGTATGCATTCATTAGACATGCCAACTGGCAGCAACCGAGCTTAGCTCCTGGCCAACTGGATGAGCCAGGATCATTTGAGGTTTGCAAGCCGTGGCCAACTGTTCACAGTCACGCTCATAACGACTTTACAAGCAGTAAGTGGCAGTGGTAGTAGCAACAGGCAGTCTTGCCACAAATTTAAGTGCTCAATAAGAAACCAGCAGCAAAGTGGCAACAATTGGCAATTGGTGATTTAGTGCAAAGAATTGAAATTACGGCTAATTAAATGGCAGACGTTTAAAAGCACTTTTTTATTTTAAACAAACTACACTTTAAATCTCTACAATTTGTGTATGCCATCATCATTGTAAATTAAATTTAAAAAAAAAACACCAAAAGCAATTTGTAACGCAAAAGTAAATAAATAACAGTCGACAGATCTACAAACAGTCCAATATAAACAAACTATAAATAAAGAAGATAGTAGCAACTTAATATGGTGCAAAAACAGAAATGAAATAAAAGTTGAACATTGGAAAAAATATCCAAACGTTAATTGATATGGAAAAACACTTAAGCCATCTAAAAACCAATGATTATAAAAACTAAATTATGAAAAAAAGAAAACAACAACTAAATGTTTTATGTATTTTTCTAAATATTTATAAAATAGATACTAAATAATGTGATTAATAATTTGCTTTGGAGCTGTCCCTCAGTGTAATTGAGTATAAAACAAAACTTAAGACTATACTATACATCAATAATATATAAGCATAATAAATAAATAAATGTATAAATGTATTTATATGCAAATTAAAAATATATTATTGTATTAAAATAAATTAATTCATTATAAATGTAATTATTAGCCAAACAGTTACTTTATATTTTTTCTTAAACACCCCAATAATTTATATGTTTAAGAAAACAAAAAAAACTATAAAAATAATAAATATATCACAATTGTATAGAAATACAAAGATGGATAGCAACGAATTTCGAAAACGTGGCATGGAAATGGTCGAATACATTTGCAATTATTTGGAAACCTTGGGCGAACGGCGCGTCACCCCCAGCGTAGAACCCGGATATCTAAGGCATCTTTTACCATGTAAGTGGCTGCAAATTTTTAGCATTTATAAATATATATTTTTTTGATTTATTTAAGAGAGAGGGTAATAATAATTCTAATATTTCATACAACCTATAAATGTATGAATTATAAAAGAAAATCCGGAACAATACGTGCATATTTTTCAAAATTTAAATGAAATTTAATAAATATTTATATTTTTGATTAAATATAAAAGAACACTTTTGTATCGTATCGTATCTGGATATCGTACAATTTTACCCCAAAAAGCAGTTTTGACTCATTAAAAATCTTTTCCAAAAGCGTATTTTGTTTATTGTTGCTCAAGTTGGAAGAAATTTATTCGTTATATCAAAATAATTTTTTTAAAAACGTTTTAATTGTATGTATACCTATATCAAACTTTACATATATTAAAAATAAAGCTGAAGCGCCGCATGAGCCAGAGGATTGGGATCAGATTATGAACGATGTGGAGGATAAAATAATGCCCGGCGTTACGCACTGGCAACATCCGAGATTCCATGCGTATTTCCCGGCGGGCAACTCGTTTCCTTCGATACTGGGCGATATGTTAGGCGATGGCATCGGCTGCATTGGCTTCTCATGGGCGGCCAGTCCCGCCTGCACCGAACTGGAGACCATAGTGCTCGATTGGCTGGGCAAGGCCATTGGGCTGCCGGATCACTTTCTGGCTCTCAAGGAGGGCAGCACCGGCGGGGGCGTAATACAGGTAACAACACTGCGGTTTTTTGTACATGGAAACTTTGGCGCGACTTATAGCTTGACATTATTTGTACAGACTTCCGCTTCGGAGTGTGTGCTGGTCACGATGCTGGCGGCGCGGGCACAGGCACTGAAGCGGCTGAAGGCGCAGCATCCGTTCGTGGAGGAGGGCCACCTGTTGTCGAAGCTGATGGCTTATTGCTCCAAGGAGGCGCACAGCTGTGTGGAGAAGGCAGCAATGATTTGCTTTGTGAAGCTGCGCATTCTCGAGCCGGACGAGAATGCCAGCCTGCGTGGCCAGACCGTTGGCGAAGCTATGGAGGAGGATGAGCTGCAGGGTTTGGTTCCGTTCTTTGTCTCCACCACGTTGGGCACCACCGGATCCTGTGCGTTCGATAATCTGCCTGAAATTGGCAACGAGCTGAAAAAGTTTCCCTGTGTCTGGCTGCACGTCGACGCCGCATATGCGGGCAACAGTTTTATTTGCCCCGAGTTGAAGCCACTGCTCAAGGTACATTAAATATCAAGCTATATGGTTCAGTATGCTAATGAATGCTGCGCCACCAAACAGGGCATCGAATATGCTGACTCATTCAATACGAACCCCAACAAATGGCTACTGACCAACTTTGACTGCTCAACACTTTGGGTGCGCGACCGCATCCGTCTGACATCAGCGCTGGTCGTGGATCCGCTGTATCTCAAGCATGGCTACTCGGACGCGGCAATTGACTATCGTCATTGGGGAGTTCCACTCAGCCGTCGCTTTCGTTCACTGAAGCTGTGGTATGTAGCGCCCGCAAAAGATCCGAAACCATCTAACAAGGGACTCTTTATATTTAATGAATGACTTTGTTTACTAATGTCAAATATTTTACTTGTTACACACGTTCACGAAGTGAAGAGTATATTGGGTTTTTGTAATGTCTGCCGGATCGTCTATCCGTATGAACGCAATTTGTACAGTTTTTATGGACAGATTAAAATCAACAAATATATCTATATTTGAGATTAAATCGACATTTAAAATGTATGCATTGTATGTGTGCATATTTCATACATTTTATTTAGAATTTATAACTTTAAAAACTACATAAAAAATGATTCTGAAGACTTAAAAATTTTTTGTCAAATCATGCTAAAAAATTTCCAACAATCTTCAGATGTAAGCTCTCGGATCCTTAGCTTCCATATTTCAAACACCAATCATTTTATCTAAGCTAAAGCGACTTCTAAATTGATTCTGTATGCATGTGTACAAATATTTAAACAGGCAGTTTTTGGGTTTTATTGCACTGTGAACGAGTATTGCGCTGTCGGTTAAAACCGAACGTTTTCACTTTTTTGGCATTTTAGAGTGCCAAACTTATTGTTTAGCTTTGAGCATACTTGACTGGAAGTATGTGGCCTTATTATTTGCTTGCGATTTAGCTGTTAAAACAAATAATTTGAAAACTTTTTATTACAGTGAACTGATATTGATATTTGCTGAAGAATTTTAGATGTAAGCTTATTCTTTAACGAAATTTATACTTGATATAGAGTATTTGCTCTGATATTTTTACAATATTTAATTATAAACAAAATATAATAGTTTTCTTTGGGAGGCCGAAGATTAAATATACTTTCGAGCAATAAGAAGAAACTAAAAACCCTCTTAGTTAGTTTTGTTTTATAATTAAAAATGTATTAACGAGATTAAACAAATTGCACTAATCGTTTTATAATCGTTGTATATCACATATAATCTTAGATAATATATGATATGTAATTCTTAAGATTTTCCAACCCAAAATGTCAATTATTATTCAATTTGCCCAGGTTTGTGTTACGCTCCTATGGCATATCCGGACTGCAGCATTATATACGGCATCATATCAAATTGGCCAAACGCTTTGAGGAACTGGTACTCAAAGATAAACGTTTCGAGATCTGTAATCAAGTCAAGGTGAGTTACAATGAATGCGTCCAATTCATGTTTGGACTGCTCCCATTACAACAATTAATCATGTTACGAGTTCAAAGCACTTTTTGTTTGTACAACAAGTTTTATATTATGATCAACGGTGAATTTTATAAACCTGATGTGTAGGTGTGCATGTTAAATACTTATCAAAGTGTGTGAGCGTGTGCTTTTTTTATACTCATTCACAAAGTAAAAAGAGTATATAAAGTATAATGACGTCCGTCTTTTTGCCTGTTTATTCGTATGAAAGCAATTTTTTAAGTATATAACTTAATTAAAATTTTTTTTTATTATTTTTTTTCGAAAAGCTCTAGGATACATAGCTCTCATATTTCAAACTCCCGTAAGTCTGTCAAAAGTCGCTCAGTCAGTAACGCCTGCACCATTCTTACTTGTTGGTTTTTATTTTTAAAAAAATTGTTTGGGCTGTGTTGCCAGCGACTGACGCAAACAACATTGACTTTGACTTAACTAAAATCAAATTATGAAATTTGTCTTGCTTGTTTTCGAGAGCTCGTAAACTATTTCCACATTTCACTATTTCGCTCCCCGGCAATATGAACGTGCGGAATAGCACGCCAAACGATACAAAAATCGGGTAATTGAAGTGTTTTGGCATAATTGCCGTACACAATTTTGTTCAAACGAAAATAAAGAACAGCAACAAGAAGATATATTATTACTTTAGTTGAGTGTGTTTGACCAGATATATACCCTGTATTCAGATTACAAGTAGTCGAAAACACCTTTAAGCCATCTATCGATTTTAGAAAAACTGTAAGAGTTATCGATCTATCGCCCTAATTAGGGCCACTAATTTTGTCAGTGGCGTTATTAGAAAAATATATTCTTTACTTAAATCTAATCGTCCCCTGCCTTTTTGTAAGAAATACAGGGTATGTGTACTGAAATATGACGCACAAATTTTGGGACAGTTTTCTAGCAATTACATTTTTTTTTTCAATTGGCCTTTTTTTTGATTGACCAAAAACACCATATCACGTAATAAGGCGGTCACATTGCGTATACGCAATGTCACTTTTATGTCAAACCGTTTTTGTTTAGCTCGAACAATAGCGATTATATCAGTTCATATATCTATTTATCTGTTATTTAATGGACTATCTGCAGCTGGGACTGGTTTGCTTTCGCCTCAAAGGCGGCGACAAGCTCAACGAGAAACTGCTAAGCGCCATCAACGAGTCCGGCAAGCTGCACATGGTCCCGGCGAGCGTGAATGAGCGCTATATCATAAGGTTCTGTGCGGTGGCTCAGAATGCCACTGCCGAGGACATAGACTATGCCTGGGATACCATTGTGGACGTGGCCAACGAGCTGCTGGAGAAGGAGCAGCACGATGATATAACCGAGATAATCAATCGCAAAAAACTGGATACGCTGGCGCAGAAGCGTTCGTTCTTCGTGCGCATGGTCAGTGATCCAAAGATCTACAATCCGGCTATAAATAAGGCGGGCACACCAAAGCTATCCATGGAGCTACCCTCCCCGGTGGTGAGTCGCGGCAGTGCGCCCATTATACGCACGCAAAGCTCGGTGGACCACAATTCTTGGATATCCTGGCCACTGGCTTTTCTCTTTAATAGCAACAACGACGATAAGGGCAACAATTGCTCCTTGCGGTGAGTTTTTCTCAAATTTGCACATATTTACCCGTTACATACCCGTTATACGCAAATTGAGGAGAGTACATCGGGTTTGTGCAACGCTTGTGCACTCTTGCACCCACAAAATACAAAAATAACAATATTAATTGAGATTTTAGACCGTTTTAAGCAGGCATTATACTGCAACTTTCTTACTTGTCTTCTATGGGGTTTTCTTTCGCAGCTTTCGACACTTGGACACCAATGTGCGGCCAACGTCTTCGCGTCGTAATTCTGGCGCCGGCTCTTCGCCCTCGCCAGAGAACGAGACGGGCTTTGAAAATGTGCAACAACAGCAACAATTTCAACAGCAACTATTATTACAACAGCAACAACAGCCACAGCACTCGCCGCGTAAATCGCCTTTGGTGCTACGTAAGGCTTCTTCTGCCCGGGATAATCAAAACTGAACCCTTTACAGCGTATATTAGAACTTTTGCAAAATATTTAATTCGCGCTTCATGTAGAACTTCGACACCTAGTTGAATTATAGACCAATTTACCCCAAAGATATCTAATAATAAATATCCAAAACAAAGTACACATAGTCAATACCATTTATGTAAAGCGCTCAGTCAACCTTTAATTTTGTTGCTGCTCAGTGGTAAATATTCGAAATATGAAGTACATATAATAAATAGCATATGCATATGCACCGTTTAAAGTGGTCTTGTATTGATTTTACAGTAAGTCGAATGTCAAGCTTCACTGTACATGGTGACTTATTAGTTATTTTATCAGTATTTACTTGGTTACTTGCTTTATTTATTGTTTTCCACTTTCTGCCGATGCTCAATGGAAAATATAGAGTTGTATTCCCAAAGCCAAATAACAATGGAGGACATGTTCTCTATACGTATACTAAAAATTATGTGCTATAAAACTTGCAGATACATCTGATATACATAATTGTGCCAAAAATTATAATTATAGTTTTGCAGCGGGACGTATGAGCCGTTGGATAATTATAGAACAAAGATGTCTAATTCAAACTAAAAAATATTCACTTAGCTTATCTAAAATAGATAGAATTTTCTATACTTTCGCTGAGGCATCGTGTTATTTTGGAACGTGCCACCTGTTGTTGTTCCGTCCTCTTCTATGATGAACAGAATATTATAAACACAAAAGACATACGTGTATGTGTGTACATAGTACAATTTCTGATTTACTCCCGTGATTTTTTGTTGCTTCCTGTAAACAAAACATAATTTCTACGATTGCAGCATACGTAAGTCTGCTGACGCCATGAATATGACGTTGTAATGCATGAAGACTAATTGGGATTCTTCAGTAAAAATTTGTTATGAGTCAGGGTCATGGTGAATGCCTCAACACAAAACAATGAACACTAATTAGAAAACCTTGCAAAAAAAATATAATTAAAAATAATAAAAAAATGTGAATGGAATGAGTTAGTTGTTAGGTAGTGTGTCTGGTCCTATTAGATATCCAATGCTTCTTGCTTCTTGACAAAGATCTGCACAAGTTTATTCACATGCGCATTCTTAGCAATTGTCGAGACCTTTTTGAGCCGGTTGTTCATAATATCCCAATTTAGATATTGCGGTGCTTCAATCTGCGGCTGATTGTCGACTTTAGATTGCGCCTTATCCGGGCGACTAAATTGAGGCGAATGGATAGCGGATTTAGGATTGGATTTAAGCAAGTTGCCATACATACTCATAGAGCTCATCATCCCGGATCCGCTGTTACTGGCAAAAATTGCCAACGCACTCTTCCCCGCATTGTTGTCTAGCAGCTCCTGCATTGCAGGTGGTCCGATTGGCGGATTGCCACCTGCCTCGGCTCCGGACAGGAACAAGTTGTCATTGTTCTTGCTGATTGATACGGCTGCAACTTGCGGCTTAGTTTTCTGCGGAATCGAGCCTGCAGATTGAGACGTCTTGTCAACCAGACGCTGCAACAGATCAATACTGGCATCGATTTGTGGACGCACTTGCTCCTGCTGCTGTCTGGATAGCAGTCGACTTAACAGCATCAGCTTCTGCTCCGCAGGCTTTTGCTGTAGCTTGAGATCATTGGCTTTGGGCTCAGCATTTGCCAGTGACTTTGAATGTTGCGACATGGCCAGCAATTGAACCACAGTGGGATAGTTTACGCTCTGACTGCCAGTTACTTCACGTTGGCGTCTCTCCGTGTTCACCTTCTGTTTATTCTTCGACTGCAACACGAAGTTCTCACGCTTCTGATGCTTTTGCAGGGTATCAATTGTGCCACAAAAATGCTCTTTGGATTTGGTATCTTCGGTCTGTAACGCTTGCTGCTGATCATCGCGCTCGATGCGACTCATCAGCGCATCCAAATTGGGTTTAATTTTCGATGTATCTTCATAGTCACTGGGCAAATAGCCCAATTGTCGCAGATACACAATCGGGGACTCCCAGTTCTTGATCAATTCGCGCACAATCCCATTGTAATTGTTTCGAAAGCCCAGTTTTTCCATAGAAATTTTACTAGCCTCAACGTACTTGCACAGAAAGGTACAGATCAATACACCCCAAAAGTGTATACTCATAGCGTTTTAATTAACTTTTTGGTTAAAATATTTGAAAATTAGATTTACCCATGTGAGCTAGTATATTTTTACAGCTGAAGCAGAGTTTTGAATCAAGGCAAAAGGGAACAAGACCAAACAAACTATAAATTTAGCTTTATCGCTAAGCTTTATCGATTTGCAAAAAAATAGCAGCAAAAAAGGTACGTTTATTCGGTCGGACAGACGGACAGTACATTTCACTAACCTAATATACTAGTTCCACATCGTGAATGAGTACGTTTTTGTTAATTAAAATAAGTGATAAAACTAGTAATAAAACTAACTTACAGGAACTGAACTCTTATGCTGATTAAATCACCTCACGAGTTTCAAAAACTCATGAAATCTATTTAACTAACAGAATCTTTAAAGCTGGCGCAAGAGATACAATAACAAATAGATTAAAAGCTTATAAATCATAATAAAATAAGATACCCTGAACCCAGCATTTAACACATACACACAAACTCTCGGCACTAAATAAGTATTGAGATAGTTAAAAATAAAAAAAAAATAATTCGCAATTAACAACGAAAAATGAAATGCACCACGGCTTGA
>SCDY01001414.1:0-46295 GCA_004143825.1 Drosophila micromelanica
GGGGTCGGAGATGCCTCCTTCTGCCTGTTACATACATTTCAACAAAACCATAATACCCTGTTTCACCCATTTTCAATGGGTTCAGGGTATAAAAATGAATATATTTTGAATGTAGAATTAATTTATATGACAAATCATGACGAAAATGCCATCAAACGTGAAAATCGGTTGAGTTTTGACAAAGTTATGGGATTTTAAAGTATGGGAGCTATGGATCCGAGAGCTTTCCATGTCGAAATTTATGTCGATTTTGGCATGATTTTTGACCAAAAATTCGACCACCTCAAAATCACCTTAAATCTTGTTTTTTATGCTAATTATGACAAATACAATCGATTAAAAACAAAAACTCGCAATTCTAAATTTTGAAAAAAAATTTTTTTTGAAAATGCATAAAGGGGGGGTACATGCTTTTTTGACAAAAAATTGGAAAAAATTGTTTTTTAAAAATGAGTATATTTTGAATGTAGAACTAATTTATATGACAAATCATGACAAAAATGCCATCAAACGTGAAAATCGGTTGAGTTTTGACAAAGTTATGGGATTTTGAAGTATGGGAGCTATGGATCCGAAAACTTTTCAAGTTATGGGAGTTTAAATTCCAGTGAGGTCATTTACTGCGCATTTAAAATCTGTTGCGTTACATTTGAGGTAAGTTAAAAATCGTTAGGATATTACGTAATGCGTATGGGTATTACGTAGGTTATAGCGTCATGTGCATTGCATGATTACGGCACATTCTAAATTTCTATCTCACGCCCGTGGAACTATTTAAGTTCAATACTTGAACTCTTTTTAATTGATCTTGATTAATCGCACACCAGGCTCCATAACAACTCCATGGCAAGCCGAATGCCACACACACGCGCGGCCAGCCATTAATTACAGTTTAATTGCCAAAAAAAGAAGCGTATAAATAAAAAATAAACCAAGAGTGAAAAATAGAGAGAGAAAAAGCGTTAATAGTTTTGTCTTATCAGCATAAACAGTTTCTCCTAATTTCATTAGTTTAATGGCAAACGAAAACTAAGGCCAATCCCTTAGAAAAAAAACCAACAAAACCAAAAACAAACCAAACAAACGAGCTACCAAGCTACGCAAAACGTGCAAGCTGGAGGAGAAAAAAATTTTTAACAATTGTGAGAATAAATTGCTAAATAATTAAGTGGATCAACAGCCTGGGCACAGACCCCAGCCCAAACCCAAAACCCTAACCCAGACCATAGCGCAGACTCCGAGTCCGACTCCAATTACGACTCGGACTTCAAGTCTGACGCCAAGAAACAAACTCAAATTGCATATGATTAATTAAAGGAAATAAAAAGCTGACGACGCGAATGAGTAGCAGAAAAATAAGAAACGGGCAAATGAATAAATGAACAAACGAACAACGAAATCTTTTTCTTTAATTAATATTGAAGTGAAGTGAATTTCAGTAGCTGTAGACGGAAGACAGAAGAACCCAAAAAACAAAGACAGGAGGCGTTTTTCAACTCATTAACGTTCAAACGAATTCATTTACATATCGCATAGCTGCGACCCTCTCAACTTTACCTGCCCCAAATTAATATTCCATGGCCAAGCAAGTTCTTTTTTTCTGGCCGTAATTCGGAAAATTTGAAACGCTTAAGAAACGAGCTGAGAAATGGTCTCACACACAATTTGAATGCACACTGTCCAACTTTTTTTTGTACCTATTTATAGGTGTATTATTTTTTTCATTTTCATTCTCATTTTTTTTTTTTTGTCTAAATGATTTTTATTAACATTTTGCGGCAGGTACTCGGGGGTGGGGCAGGGGAACTTGAACACAGCACACAACTCACACGCATGCCCACATTTCCATTTGCTGTGTCACTCAGCTAGCGACCAGAGACGCCGGCGCATAGTTTGCGCCCCGATCCGATCCGAACCGTTTCGTTCCGATCCGATCCGAGCCCATGTTAAAAACCTCACCGAACCGGGCGTCAACTGCATGCCATGCGTAAATGCCAAGCGACCCTCGGCTCTTGGCTGTTGGCTCTCGGCCCGCCTCTTATCTGCTCGTATTCATCTTGAAAATTGTTTCTAGTTGAAGTTTGCCTTTTAATTGTTAGGCGCAAACAGCCGACCGACTAAATTAAATTTATACAGCCTGTCCCGAGTTCTTTGGTTCCATTTGGTTGCGTGTCTTGGGCTGTGGTCCAAAAACTAACCCCCGTAAACACCGTCCTGTCCTCATCATCACAATCACCATCATCATCATCACCGTCACCGTCACCGTCATATGTCGCCCATTGAGCATGTGCAGCCTTTCAGGTTACAATTCGGACAGTCGGACAGTCTGGACAGAGTGACAGGCGACCAGCAGGTCAATAAATTCCTCAAAGTGAATTATTATAACATTTTTATTAAAGCCTAGTTCTGTATCTCACATAATTAGCATATTTATAGGGGTACATACTTGCATCTAGGGGTTGCGAGAGCTGCAGCAACTGTCTAATTTTTCATTTAACTGTCCACATTAGCGCATATCATGCACATGAGAAAATTTATTAATTTGTTCAATTTCACTGACAAATGATAAAAAGCTCGAAAATTAATGAATATATCTGCAAAAGGTGTCACTTTAATTAGAACAATGCGGGGTGTACGACCCACAAAGCGGGGGGTAACAAATCAACAGCTCTGCATAAATTAGCAATGGAATAGTTTGGTTAGGTTTTGGGTACTTTATGGCTCGTTAGCATTAGGCAGAAAGCTGCATACATATAATAAATTCATACGATTCTTGTAGGTTTTACTAAATAATTAAACTGATAACAAATATAATTGTCTGTAGTACCGCAATGTTTTTTTTTTGGAATTTAATACAATTAATTATGTATATTTCAAGTGGTAAAACAGGTGCAGCATTGCCTAGTTAAGATTTCGGTATCTTGTTTCCGGTTTTATTCACCTATTACATTTAAAGGAAAAAAATTAAAAAGTTATATTTTTCGATCGTATATATTCTAATATATTTTATTTCAAATTCTTATCTTTAAAAATATCATAGATCTTGATATTGTATATTTGTTATTTGTAATCTTTTTCTATTCTTTCAAAAGCTTTACTAGTTGACATTGACATTGTTAAATCAAGCTTTTCCAATTTTTTCTTGTAATTCGCAAGTGGTTTACGCGCAGGTCACACGAACTTCATTACTTAAGTTCCATTAATGTGTTCATAGCTCAAAAACTTCCATTCCATTCGATTCGTAAGCACGTTTTCCAACACTGTAAATTACCATATCAAATGAAGTTTGCTTTGTAGCATTGTTTCTCATAGAGCGCTTTGTACTGCATGTTAAGACTTATTGGCCATTGTTCGAGGCTCCCCCCCGAAAAGTAAAAAGAGCGCCATTTAAGCCGCTTGTTGTAGGTCCAAACTCTGTTGTTGTTGTTGCTCTTTTCACAGCTCAACACAAAAGCGGCTCAGACGCTGCAATGTCTCCAGCCGTGAGGACACGATAATGTTGAAAAAGTTTTCTTTTGAAAAGTTTCATTAGCGTTTTGAATGTGTGTACACCTGATTTTTGGGGAAGCCCATTACTTGGGCACAATGGTGGAACCCACAGGAGGTGCGCACAACTATTTTGAATAGCATCGAGTCAAAGTCGAGTCAATGTCGGTTAATGCAGCCCAACAATAGGCCGGGTCAAGTAAAAAATGTTTGGTTCGGATTGTAAGACGGATGTGCGTGCATTTCGGGGTTCATTGCGTTCAACACACACCGCACAAGTTGTTCACATTCACATGACTCGGCAGATGAAGCGCAGTCAAAAAATAACACAAAACAAAAAAAAAATGCAAGACAATTAAACAAATTAACAAAACACAAAACACAACGGCTACAAAAATGCCTGAGTATCGGGGCTGGCAAACAGCAATTTTACACATGAGAAAATCGAAGAGCATTGAAAGCCATTAGCCATTAGCTATTAGAGACTGGCCTAAACGGGCTCGTAACTGCGCGGGTGTAGCCCAACTGTCAGCTGTTTGTTACAAGAAACTTCCCGGTGCCAGGTAATTAAGTTTCGAATTTTACTTTCCAATGGGCCATAATGTTGACCCCCAGCACGGCGAGAACCCTTTCGGGTCACATGTGCGCACTAGAAGCCAACTCGACTCCCAGACAAGTTGCAAGAGCCGCATCTAATTTCATGGCTGTTAGCGAAAGGGCCATGGCCAAAAGGTCGCGCAAGATGCACACATACCACGCACTTAATATGCAGGCAGCTAGAATGAGAAAAAAAGACGGACTTTTTTTTATATTTTATTGACAACGCAAGCAACAACAGCAAGTTGAATAATCAGAAAAACTGAAACAAGTAAAAAATGTCACAATGTAAAACGAAAATGTAATGCTCTTCTTTAAAAATGATATATTTCAAAAAAATTTTTATAAAAGAAAAATTAAATGTCAAAAAAGTTAAATGTCCTATATTTGTATAAGATATCTGAGTATAAATATAATATAAAAAAATTTTTAAAAAATAAATATACAAAAGATATTAAACTACAAAAACTCAATCAAAAAAGTGGAATTTTTTCAATAAAAATAATACTTTTTAAGATGTACAGTCCTGTAGTAAAAGAAAGCTTGCTTATTACATTAAGCTATCCACGAGTCGTAAGTACTCGCTACACTATAAAGCATCCGCACATCTACTTGTAAAGAACGCAGCCAAAGTTCAGGCACCAAATAGCGTCAAAGAAGAGCCATAAAAACGTTTAATGATGTCACAAACGTAATAAAAATGCAATAAAATGTCAAAATTATTGAATTTACGATACGAAACAAGTTCAAAATAACAATAACAACAAAACAACAAAGGCAACAAAAGCAACAACAACAACATAAAAATGCCAGTCGATTCGGAGGCGCAGAGACAATTTCAGAAACACCTCTGCAGCAGACTCTTCAACTCTTTCACCGCCTGGATGGGTTATAACATTATGTTCCATTGTTATTCTTGTTGTTATTATTCCTTGTTGCTGTTATTGTTGTTGTTGTTGTGCGCTGTAGCGTTGCATGCAATGTGCGTGCTTTGGGGCAAGGTGTCGCACTGCAAACTACTCTACCATAACCTTTGCTCATTTAAATAAATTTTAGTTTAGTTTCTTTTTTTTATTATGTTTGTTTTTATTTATATATTTTTTTCTATTTTTCTGTGTTTCCTTTTGGGGTTAACATGAACGCATCTTTGTGGAAAGAGGCACCGAACCGATTGATTGTTATCTAAAGTGAAATCAAATTGAGTTTCCATCGCTGACCCGTTGACAAACCGCGCCCCGCCGTTTCCCCCTTCGCATGTTTTCCTGCCGCGCGGGGCACATGAAAGATGATTTTCGGGAATGGTTCCAGAGCGTCTGCTGCGGGCTGTGTATATTATTCTTTTTGTGTATCATGGTGGGGTTAAGGATCAAAAAAGTGTTTGAATAATGGACTACATGCGTCGCTACATCGATAAGGCTGCCTGGGTCCCTAGCAATTAACATATTTATGCCATAGACAGACACCGTGTCTGCAAAGGAGACCCGGCATCGGCAGACAGCTTGACTGGCTGTGCCTTGATTTTGATTTCACATTTGGGAGCACCATCATTGGGACAGTCGGATCCTTTTGGCATGCAGGTCGCCTCATCACCGCTAGCTGCTTTATATGCAGGCATGAGCGGGCATACTAATTAGCCCGAGGGTATCTCAAAGTATGCGCTGCAATGCTTTGATTTACTTACCGAATCAATAAAAGTGTTGCTTGTTTCGTGTTTGGGTTCGGATTCGGATTCGGTCTTCTCTTCCCTCCGAAGGGAACTCGCATTAAACTCGCATTGTTTATGTGGTCAAGTGACGTGAGTTCGAGGTTAGGTGCAGCATCTGCTGCTCCATGGGAAGAATTTGTGCTCCAAAATTGAAATTTGAGTGCAAAGGCAGGTCTTTAATGAGCACACGATGTGCGTAGCTGGGTAGGCAACAGATGGTATTAATATTATGTGAATATTGGATAAGGTGAAACAAACGAAGCAGAGCTGTTGAAAGTGTGTTTAAGAATATGGAGTACTATGAAAACACAATTCAAGAATGGAATCACTTATGTTAATTAGCCAATCAATACCCTATAAGGTAAATTTTTTTTTCGAATAATAGAACAATAGCCAAATAGTTCTGTGTAAAGTAATCTCAATAGGTACTTGAAAATAAATAGCGTATAACTTTTCGGTATGCCGAACTGACGAGTGAAGCGACTAAAGTGTTATAAAAAGATCTTTTAAGTTGTATTTGTTGTATAAAGATGTCATTTGTTAACACTTTTCAATCAGTATGAGTATATTTTCTTAATAACATATATAGATTAAGTATAAATAACTCTTGCCTAGAAACAGCTTAGTATAAATACCATAAGTACGGTGTCGCCTTCTAGAAGTCAATTTGAGGTAAACTATATTTAGAAGATATTCAGATTAATTAATAAAATTTGTAGTTTTAACTGTTATATATTTACCAAATAAATATGATACAGCACTTATTTAGTCCAATAACTTATGGTAAGCCCGGCACAGACTATTCACATTTCACAGTGTATCAAATATTAGCTAAAAGCTCTTAAGGGCAGCCAAAAAAATAATTTAATTATTTAAAATTGTTGTTGATAGAACACATACATTTACTTTTGATAGTCCATTTACTTATTTTTAATGAATTAACAACTGACCAAAAACTTTTCAATTAGCCACAATGGAATTGTGGAAAACATGCAACCAAAGCCGAGATGCACAACCAAGTTGACCAGCTCATGCAGCGCTACATGCCCCAATTGAAACTGTCAACCTATCACCAACAAATTAACTCAAAATAAAAATAATAAAAAAACAAAAAAAGCTGAAAACAAAACAAAGAAAGCGAGCGGGTTAACAGAGGCTGATCAGTCTATAAGTAAGTTGCCGCCTGCTGATTGCTGTTGCTGATGTTGTGGCTAAGACTGAAACTGACTCTGAGGCTGTTGATGTATGCCAGAGTCAGAGAGAGAGAGAGAGAGAGAGAGAGAGAGAGTGCCCTGGCTAATATTTATGTACCACAAATGTCAACTGTCAATGTCAATTTATATTATGCTGCTGCCACATTGCGGATATGTCAGCAACGAACATATGTATCTCAAAAACCGAGAACAGACAACATTTTTTTCGTTGCTTGTTTATTTGTTGTTGTTGTTGTTTTTTTAAGCCCTAACCGGGACAGCTCGAGCCCGGCCTACGCAGCCCCCAATCTGGACAACAACATATTTATAACATTATTTTCGCACTCCGGCTCGATTGTGTTGTGCGTGAGTGTGTGGGTGTTTTTTCAGGCTTCCAGTTCCAGCCGGTAACCATACCCTATACCTATAGCCAAACCCAATCCCAATTCCAAGCGATTTAATTTGTTTGTTGTCAATGCTGTTGTTGGTATTTAATTTGCAGCACGTTAAACAAACAAAAGTTAAAGAGCAACATGTCTCGAAAAGTTATTTGGGGTTTCAGTTTCGTTTTACGGGGTTGCAGGCCACTATCAAAGTTCCAGTTGTTCGTATAGTATACAATAATAAAAAAAATGGAATGAAAAACAAAAAAAAAAAACCACCAACAACAACCTGGCGCACATTAATAATCTTGTTGAACCCGGCAATTTCGACCCTATAATCAACGAGTGAAACGCATATGCACATATAGAAAGACAGCCCGGACACCGACACGGACACGGACAGATCGGTCAACTGGCCAGAGTCGTGGCTCGTTTGGTTGGCTGGCGGACCAGGCCGGCCTGGTTGGCTGGTTGGCTGGTTGAGTTAGCCTGGTAAACGCCTCTGGGGCTCCGCCTGCTCATTCCATTGTTTGTTGCTTGATATTTTTGAAGACGTGGCTAATTTGAATCAACCGCCTCTCGCCCATTTTCGCTGTCCCAAAATGAAACTGAAATTCAGCGCCCAGCCCCGAGTCCCGAGTCGCAGTTGGAACTCGCCGACGCCAGTCGCAGCAAATTAAACGCATGCGCAGCGCCCGCAGGCCAAAACGCAAAACGCTCCCGCTCTCCAAAATGAACAAGAAGGCAAATAAAAACCTGGTGGCCATCGGAGCTCGGCCAGCGCTACCGCTTCCGTGCCCGAGCGCCCCAAAACAAGCATGCTGATAATTGTTTCCTGGACGCGGTAACCCGAGCTCAAATACCCAAACCTAAACCTGAACCTGAGCTGGCGGCTGAGGCTGAGGCTCCTGCGCCGACTTCTGCGGTTGCTGCGTCTGCGCCGGCGTCTCGAGACATAAATCCAACAGTAAACATATAAATTTAGCCATAGTTATGTGCAGGGAGAGAAATTAATGACAGCGTTGGCATTTAATTATTCAATTATATTTGTCATAAATCATTTGTAATTATTAAACAAAATAAGCTCGGGTTCGAATCCCCAGGCTAGTGTTTTTATGTGGTTGAAAGCTTACAACTATATTCTTTAATTTAGTTACATTTTTAAGTAAAAATAAATTCGAGCAAAAAATATATTAATTTCAATCAAATATTTCAGTTACTTTTGCTTAAAACTATTTCACCTTCCCTCCTAGACTTTTGGCTCAGTGTAAGCATATCTTTATGGCGCTGTCATATGAGCTCTTGTGAGCGCTTGTCTACGTATTTTGGCTTGTTTAGAACGAAAATTATGCAATTATCATAATTGGTCAGTGAGGCATTTGGCCAATTATGAAATATATTTATGATAATTTCTAGCCATGCCCTTGGACCTGTCACGCAATCTCTAATCACATACGCCCACAAAAAAAATTAAAAAGAAACAGTAAAAACATATTTAGGAAAATGTAAATAAAGAAGTCAAACAAAAAAAAAAATGTTCTTCAGCTATTTGTGGGCTGCACTTGTCCCAGCCGTAAATATGTACTATTATCATTGTTCAGGCATTGTTCCAATTACGCGGCTCTGCACGCACTTTAGCCCTAGCCATCAATATAATGCCATATAATCGCTGGACTGCCTCTCTTTTTTTTTTGTATTTTATTATTTTTATACTCGTAGTTGCCCTTTTAAATGCCGATAACCTTTTATGCACCCGCCAAGCGGCTATAAAAAAGAAGACGCAGACTTGAGACTCGAAATGCATTAAATTGAATTTTTTTTCGTTGGAAATTGTTAAACTGGCCAACGCGTTTTTTAACGCCATGAAAACTAATTTAATGTTTACACACACACTGGCACACACAATTCAATTACATGGCCCGAAAAGTGTTTTCGAATAGACGTAACTTCATTCAAATGGTGGGACAGACATCCCCATCTCCGTTGCCGGGCACCTCGCTTAGCAATGCATGACCAGTCCTCAATGCTAACCCCGTAATATCTTCGCGCAAATGCCTTGCACTTTTTGTGCATGCTAATTGGCATGGGGAATTACAGTCGTACCCATATATATGTGTACGTGTAAGTGCATACTTTGGTACAGCTGCAGACTTAGGGCTAAAGTTTTGCGTAAACCGTTAGCTCGGCTTGGCTAGCAATTCTCACGACTCTACCCAGCAACTGGCAATTTAATATATGGCAGCCATAACTATCACATAATTAATCGTAAAATGTCTGAACACGAACGTTTTATCGATTGCAGAAACGCATCTAAAAGTGTTGGCAATACTCGTAATTACATTTGTTAGGGCTTGTTTTGGTCGCACCTATGGCGAATTTTAAATATTTCCTTATTGGATTGTCTTTTATATTATAAATTGATTAAGTCACATTAAAATTATATTAAAAACAATAACATTATTAGATTAAATAAATTTATGAAATTGACATCTTGGTTGTCTCCTCCTATAAAGATTTTATCCATTTTTTATTTTTTCTTAAACACGAATAATTATATAATTAAATTATATAACTTCTTCCCACTTGTTCATAAAAATAATTTTTCCTTAAAGGGTTACCTAAATTCATGAAAATCGCATAGAAAGGCGTTAACCAGAGCGCGAGTGAACAAGAGAGTGTTTGTGTAATTCTTTTTATATTATCTAACATAAAATTAAATATACATATTTATTTGTTTATCGTGTATTTTGTGCGCTTTTAATGTACTTTAGATAACACCACAGAGTTTACGATGCTATAAAAAGTGAATTCCACCGCCTGAATGATGCCATCATTCACAGAACGTGTCAATTGATTTGGTTAACCAATGTTAATTTATGTAAGCGGAGTGCGTCATTCTGCCGAAGATCACTTTAACCTTATTTAATGGATAGTTCTTTAATGCGAATTTAAACCCAAAGTGATTTATTTTTATTTAAATTAATTGATTTTATTTCGTAACCCATAAATCTCTGATATTTATTGTATTCACAAATGAAAGGACAATTCTGCACAATCTTTAATCAAAAGGTTAAAAAGGTACCAAAAGCTGATCGCTTGATTTCAACAATCTGCTCCCAATTGGATCACACATACATTCAGTTTTGCCGCACATCTGCCACACATCCTCTCACGCTCTGCGGCCTGAAGGCCAAACAAATATGGGAATTCGCAAAAGCGAACACAGGAATTATGAAATATGCAAAGCAATAAACAATTTAAAATCAAATAAAAAGACAACTTCATATTGGGCAATGGCAAGCATCGAGCATCGATTCTTGCCTGAACAGAGCTCCCAAAAAAAAATATATATATTTATGTATTTATATATATATATCAATATTTCATGCTTTAAGCATTTATTTGCTTAGAGCGACCCCCAAAACAAGCAGACGACGACGGCGACGGATCAGCCGCATGCGACTGGTAACTGGTGACTGGTAACCAGGCTGGGAGCACCAGAGCACTTGGAGCAGCACACATGGCACTGGCATCGTCATCGGCATCGGCACCGGCACCGGCACCGGCACCGGCACTGGCACCGGGTACTGGGTATCCGTTTTTCTCGGCACGCTGTCTGCCTACTGTTGGCGGGCAAAAATGTTGCGGCTGCCGGTTGCTCGTTTCGCCGATTCGCCGTTGTTGTAGTTGTTGCAATTGTTGTTGTCTAAATTTATGATTATTGCCCTGCCAAGCATCTTACGAGCAGCGGACTCAATTCGCCTTAGCCCAAATGGCGCTGCTGCTGCTTCGGCTGCGGCTGCTGCTGGAACCAAGTGGGGGAGGGAAAGCCAAGTGATTCTGCAGTTATAAAAATTGGATTTTGCGCGCAACTTAATCACATTTTCGCCTTCAACTGGCGACTCAAGAGTCGACTCGACTTCACTTCGACTCTTGCGACTCTCCGCAACTCTTCGCTCAGCTATTTTATTGCCGTCGACTCTTTGTGACTTTTTTTCTTCTTCTTCTTCTTAACTTTGGATTCGGTGTGTGGTGCTCTGCGCCTGGCGAAAATTTACGATTATATCGAAATCTGATGGTTTATACGCGACCGCGGCCAAAAAAAAAAAAACAAATAACAAAATAAAACAGAAAAAAACTACTTTGTATGGTGGTGCTACGAAGGAGACAGCAATGTCAGAGTCTGTGAAGATTTACGGAAAAAAATTAATTTACGATTCTAGGGAAAATCAAATTACGTAGTCCGTACAGTTGGAATCCGTTCTCTCGACTGCGTTTTCGCTTAATGACAACATTGCCACCAACAAAGTTTTATTCAAATTACGATTTAGTAATTAATTTCAAAATAGGCCGTTTGCTAATCCGTGTGACTCTAACTGGACTGAGATAACAGCGATATGGGACAGGTTCAGGGGCAGGTGCAATAACAGGGGCAACGGGAACGAGAACGGAGGCAGTGGCAGTGGCAGTGGCATGAAGCTATGAGTGTGTCTGCAGCTGATTAAGGCACTGGATGATAAAACCCGTTTGAACTGCGCTGTTTACTTTTAATGTTATGGCATTGCCAGCGATGATTAACCAATAATGATAATAGATGAACGGGCACGGGAAGGGAGGGAGGTGCCTTACAGAGACTAACTGCCACTGACACTGACGGACTGACAGCTCAGCCTAACGAGTTGGGGAATTCTTCTTTATGTATGCAATTGCAGCGAGTCTTTTTATTTTTGTTTTATGATCTTCAAGAAGTTGGGAAAGTGGAAAATGCGGTCACACGACTGCAATTTTAATTAAAATTGAGTAACGTTACGTACGGACAATAAAATTGAAATGAATAACTATATAGGAAATGTTTAAGTCGATTACGCTGGGTGCCTCACATTGTGGGAATTACAAAATAAACCTGACTTGCTCCTAAAAATGTTTAACTACTCAATGCAATCAAAGAAACAAAAGATGGTGAAATATGTGGGTGAATAGGAAAGTAATTAAGTACTTTTAGACACATAATAAAATTAAGCTATTACTATTGAGAAGCGCAGAGAACGACTCAAGCGGAACTTTAATCATCTGCTGCTGTCAATCATGAGAAGCGCATAGAAGAGCGCAGCTTAACTGCAATTAGTTCAATGGCAATCACAGAACATCTTTTAAATACTTGCATGAAGCTTTCACTGTCAGCTCATCTTTTTTACTTTATTTCTTTTTTTTAGTATTTTTTGTTGGGCCTAACGCAAGGGGCGTGTGCTCCAAATTGGTTAAATGTGAGGCGCTGCCAGCTTATCAGAGGTGTTGTGCACGCGTTTTTGTGTGTTGTGTGTGTGTTCGTCTGGCTGCAAGACCCACCTCAGACACAGCCATTTGCCAAAACCACTTGGAATTTGTTCAACGTTGCGAAGTCATCGGCATCAGCAGCAGCAATAGCAGCAGCAGCAGCCGAGATTGTATCGATGGCAAGGCAAACGACTGTCAGCCAGAGGTTCAAATACTAACACTTAATGAACTTAACTTGGCAACAACATCAAATTTCCATAAGAAAGGCAGCAAAGGAAAAGCCATCTGCTGTTGTTGTTGTTGTTGTTGTTGTTGTTGTTGCTGCGTGTTGTAAGTACGAGTATCTATTAGATACGCAACGTTGCAATAAACTGCAATATGCAAGGCTCGTACCAGTTAGTGTCTACCTGCCCCACACACTTGTTGTTGCAGTTGTTGTTTGTGCTGCGCCTTGTGGATGCTGCCTGCACAGAGGCATCAAGATACAGGCCCAGCTACATTGGTAGCAAGTAGCTGCCGGGTTTTTCGAGGCTAAGGCTGCGGCATCGAGTTCGGGTTCGGACTCGGGCTTGGGTTCGGGTTCGGTCTCTGTTCTCTGTTCTCCGTACGGCGAGCGACTTTGGCAATCAGCAATTAGCAGATATGTTAACTTCATGTTAACGAACCAATTTGAAATTTAAATGCGGCACAAACTCGGGTGCTCATACGTCGTTGTTGTCATCACTTCTTCAACCGGGGGCCTTCCTTCCTTCAATGTGTGTCTGTGTGTCTGCGGCGACAGCCTGAAAACCCGCCACCGTAGCTGGGGCCACAGCCAGTGCCAGTTCTTTTCCTGCCTCTCTCTCTGAGTCCATCCCAGTCACTGGAGCACACATTTTTTTTAGTTTAGCAAAATTTTAATACAAAAACCAAATCGAAGCCGCTGCTTGAAGCGATCCCAGACGATACATATGCATAAAGCAGAAACAACAGAGCTGGAAAAATGAAAAAATACAACAACAAAAAATGGATAAAATGAAGTAAAAAATAAAAACCAACCTTGTCATCATACCCGAGTACGAGTACGAGTACAAATGAAAAGAGTTCGTTAAAAGCTTCTTCATGTTTCTTGGCGCTGTGACTGTGTGTGTTTAGTATGTGTGTGTATGTGTGTGTGTGTGTGTGTGTAGCTGCAAATTCTTTTGGGCCCAACGAACGTACGTTCGTCGAAGAATCATTCTACCTTCTGTGCTTTTATAAATCACAGGAACGACGACCGGCTCTGGAATTCAGCGCTGACGACTGCGGCAACAGACAGGAAGGAATATAACGACGACGACAACTTAAGCGCGAAAAAAAATAGTCAATAGCAGCGACGCAGAGTGTGGGGTGCTGCGGAGAGACGGGGGGGGAGGCGGTACTCCTAACCATGCAAAAGATAACAATGCAAGTGCCTGCTGGCCTCGTGGCCAAAGCCATGGACATGTAATTGTTGCAACTTGAAGCCGGCGCAAAATTTAAAGCGCAATTTCAAGCCGTATGACAAACAATAAATCAGCTGAAACCATCGACTATATCCACCAGGTAGCCTCAGCTGCTACCATGTGTGAAGGAAGTGGTAAATAGTTAAATAAGCCAAGCTGCAACTGAATTAACAATAACAATTCGCAGCCAGACCATACCCTGTCCTGAAATACCAATCGATTTAGTTAGTATATTCTATCATGATATGGTCCACAACTATTCGTATACCAAATTCAATTTCTCCATCCCACATACTCTGAACCATACTTTTTCAAAGGTTTCAGCTGCTGCTCAGCTTTATTATCAACCCGATAGACAATTTGCAAGTACAGGGTATCAAAACGAATTCAATGAAATTATCATACACATGGTAGCTATAGTCGCCATAGTCATTCACGTTGCACGTTCTCAGCTCTCATGTGTATCTGTCGGATTAACTAATGCGATTTGCGGTGCTCATAAAAAGTGTAACGACTCCAGACTCTAGAGAGCAAACTTCGTATCGCAAATGAAGTTTTGCTTTAAGCTTGTGTTGGTATTTTACTTATTTTATTTTATATTTTTTTTACACTCAAGCCAGCTGTAAAACTTGGCCATGGGGGGCATGGGCATAAATGTGTTTACAGGTAGCCAAACAGTTGATCGTCGATATTGCCAGGAAGAATACCCAATGATTTCGCTGACTCAAAATTTAAACGCAATTTGAGTGTTGTTTGTATAGATTGGCTACGAATAGACACTAAATTCCGATGGTCACATACCAAATACCACTGGATACCACAGGGCACACGATTATGGTGTCATAAAACATAATTGCTTAATGAGAAATAAAGTTTTTATATATCAAATTTCAAAAGCGTTATAAAAATACAATAAGATCCTTTGTGAGCCATTGTAATTAAATTATTCCATAAAGAAACGATTAAAAAACTGAAGTGAAACCCAAAAAACTTTCATAAACAATTCGTGAAAAGTTATTCTTTTCAAAGAAAACTCTCCAAATAAACGTTATTATGGACCACGGCTCTCAGCCAAAAACATTCTTCATAAATGCCACACACAAGAGCCGGAATTAAATTGCAATTCTGTCCGTTATTCACAGACTGAGACGCACTAAATGAACGATAAATGCCAGTAAAACTAGCAAAATTTCTATTATGGTATTGGCACAACATTTTTAATTGCTGCACATCAAAACACACATATAACAAGTAAGAACTTTGCAGTCGGGTCTAACCAACCAGCGCAATACTCCTTTACAGGTTCGTATAAACCAAAACACGTACGACAACGTTATTTGTGATGGTAAATCATGGCCAAAACTGCATCAAACATGAATATCAATTTAGTTTTGGCATAGTTATGAGATTTTAAATATGGAAGCTATGAATCAGAGAGCTTTACTAGTCAAAATTTTTGTGAATTTTGTAATTTTTGACCAAAAGTTTGACCCCCTCAAAATAGTTATTAATGTTGTTTTTTTTTATACTCATATGACATGCGCAACAATTTGTTTTCAAGTACGTGGTACATGATTTTTAATACAAAAATTTCAATAAAAAAAATTATTTTCAAAAATGCTTATATTTTAAATACAGAACTAATTTAGAGGACAAACAATGACCAAAATGGCATCAAACATGAAAATCTGTCTAGTTTTGACAAAGTTACGGAAGTTTGAAATATGGGGGTTATGAATCCAAGAGCCTTACATGTTTAAATTTTTGTAAATTTTGGGGTGATTTTTTACCAAAAATTTGGCTTTCTCAGAATCACCTTATACTAATTATAACAAACAAAATCAATTAAAACATAAGATCGCCATTTTAATATTTGAAATAAAATTTTTTTTGAAAAGGAGTAAGGGGGAGTACATGATTTTTGTACCAAAAAATTCAAAAACATTTATTTTATCAGAAACTGACGTTTTATGTCTATAACTTCAAAAGCGGCAAATAAGCAGAAAAAACCGATATACTCTTTTGACTTCGAGATCGAGTATAAAAAACTGTGTTTCTTTTGGTGTCTGTGCTGTGGAGGCGAGTGTTGAACGCGTGTTTTATTTCGTGACACAAAACAAACAGTGGAAAAAACATGAAAAAGAGAAACTAAAAAGTTTTTTTTTTACAGTTTTTGTAACCTTCCATTTCCATCAATTCCAATAATTAAGTTCAATACTCAAAAAATATTAGAAGGATCAGTTAACCTAGGAGAAGTTTAGAAACCCTTAAAGGGGTTTAAAAGATGTGCGACTGGGTTGTTTCTATTGGTTTTACAAAAATGAATATCTTTTTGGTTGATATTTCAAACTTGCCACATTTGGATCGGTTATCATAAGAAGAGTTTTCCATGCAAAAACTCACTGATCGATTAAGATTTCCAATGAAAGCTATGTTGGAAATTGTGAAAAACATGGAACATTAACCGGCTCATCTCTGGCATCGGGTCTGCATGGAAAAACCACTCAAAATATAATTCAGTTCGCCACAGTTCAAAATTGGTCATCGTTTGGCTGTGATTTCATTTTAAGTTTTTGGAGAAACACTGAGGTGGACAGAGACTGAGATAGCATATAATAAAAGAGATATATGTATATATAGTTAGTTCTAGTGAAGTTTGGGGCTCAGTGGGGCCCACGCAAGTTGAAAGCGTTTTGTATTCACGAGTTTGCACAATTTTTGCATTCAATACGAAATTCTTTAGGTCGTTGTATTGTTACGTTTGATGAAATCACGTACCAACAAATATATGTATACATATATGTATATGTGTGTACACACATCTTATATGAACATACATGTGTGTAGATGTGTATTTTGTATAGGTAGTTCGTTTTCTGCATAGTTGGGTAGGTGCAACATGCTCGTTCAACAAGCCAGCTGAATGTCTGGTCTCTGGCCGTTGTAGTGCCAACTGCTGCCAAGCTCCAAGCTAACGTGTCAATTGCCACACAGTCTGTAGGTGCTGGTGCAGGGGGGGTGGGGTGCCGGGTGATGGGTATAGCGGTGGCGGTGGCGGCACAGCTTGGACGTCGGCTGTGCAACTATCAAATCAAATTGGTGGCACAGGATAATGTTTTGAGCTGCGGTTGAAGTTTTCCCCTTGTTGTTTGCATTTTGTTGGCCGTTGTTCGAACAATTTTTACTTTTTTCTTGCAATTTTATTTTTGTTTTCTGGTTTCTGTTCGATTTTAGTGCTTTGTGTGTGTTTTGCTCGGCTTGATTTGGTTTGGTTTTGTTGTGTTGTGTGCTTTGTCTTTTGTGTGTTGTTGCAAGTTGTCATTTTTCGTATTTGGTAATTGGTTGCTGCTTTGTCACACCAACAGCAACACCAATAGATATAGCAACAGCAACAACTAAAACTACAGCAACATGCAAAATGGCCAGCACATGGGAGACCAACAACAACAGCCGACAACTCCCGCTCCCCATTTCCGCTGCCCCCTTTTTGCCATTGTTGCTCAACTACGTGCTCTTTCATTTGTTTTTATTATTATTAAACAACTCTCGGTGCCCGGCGTTATTTGTTGCTGGACATGGAACGACGCCGGACCAGCAATGTGCACGTGTCATAAAAGTTTACAGACACGGGGAACCGAGCGCGAGCCATGGCACGAGTTGTTACCGTTACCATTGGCCGTACAGGTCGCTGGGTCAGTGGTATGTCTACACACACATACTGATTCATGTGTGTGGGTGGGGCTGGTTGCTAGCATACACGTGTGATAAGTCGTGGTCCAATATGTCGCGCTTTTTACGACCGCACGAATCACTGAGTTCTGATCTAAATTAAGTTGATTCAATCAAGATTTGCGTGTGGTTGCCGCCAATGGATTTGTTTAATATCCCTCGCAGCAGCAATAACAACTCAATATGAAACGTGGTCCGATTGCGGGGCTTATGTCCAATTGTGTAATGCCTGTAAGCAGTTAATTCGGGAGCTTAGCTCCGGTCATTCAACAGCAGACAATGCCTAACTCGACCTAAGCCCAAGCTTCTATGCCCGAATAGGTCACCACTGATTGCCTATTGCTCTACAGGTTGACAAAATTCTAATAACTAAAAGTCTATAAATAGCAAGAAGCAAAAAGAGTAAATAAAATATTTATTGTAGGCTAAGCTTCATTGAATTGATTGGTTTACTTAGTTCAAAAGTCCAAAAACTAATATGGCATAATGATTTTTATACCATACTTTTTTAGATAATTATAATTTCTTTGTAAAAGCAGCTAACAGTTGCATATGTATCGTTAATTGCATTCGTATATCAAATATCACAAATAAATTTTATAAATTCTATATTTTTTTATACGATTCTTTTTTGTATCTTGTTACTTCGCTTTGCCACTTAACTAGTTAAAATCTCTCTTTACTGTTTTTTCGAGCTTAAATCTGTGACCAGTTGAAACCTGACTTATCTCTCAGCCATGCCGGGCCAAAGAGTTTTCGGATCTCATAACAAAAACAACATTTGAAAGTCCACACGAAATTATGCTGTCCAATGCATGGCCATAAATTTTTATGTTGTGCACAACACGGAGATACGCAACGTGGCTAATCTTGAGTTGGAAAAAAACAGCATAGAATCGACCCGTTAGAATGAGTTGGAAACGTAGAGCAGTACATAAAACAGACGCAATTTCGAGATTTTATTTCTGTAAAATCTGACAGTAATTTCATTTAAATGACAACGCCACACGCCCACCCCACCAGCCCAGCAACAACAGTCCCCTCCCACCAGAAGATACATCCAACTAACAAGCGAGGCGCATCGCGTGCTGAGGGGGGCATCCGAGAGACGTGAGAGGGTCACGTGGCTAACAAAACGTTTATCCCTGTCAGGTATTAAATCTGGCCGGACTTGACTTGACTCTGGACTCGGGATGGCTTGTACTTTGTTATTAACTCATTTCCGTTATGCCATAAATATGCGAGCACGACGGGCCCGAACAATTAAAACAATTGCATGTTAAAATTTACTGCGGCATCAGCCGCTGAGTCATAAAACCAACAACAGGCACATTAAAGAATTGCCAATGGCCAAAGGGACTGAGAGTGCAAGAGGGAGAGTTTTCAAAAGAAAGGGCATTAAACATTTTAAACTGTTATATTTAACAAGCTACCAATCTCTCTCTCTTGTATAAAAAAAGCTCAATAAAGGTAGGCTTAACAATCTATACAATGCTCACTTGCTCCTCTATAAAATGTTTATCCTTTAGGCCTGAATGTGAGAAGTCTGCTTAATATGTCATCGTTAAACAGTAGCCAAGCTTTACTGTTTATTATCATCTTATTGTAGCATCATTTTCCAAAAATTACTTATATAAAGAATAAACTTGAATGCAGCTTTGATAATTCATAGTTGAAGGAATGCCCCTAATATAAGTAATTCATTCAAAAACCTGCAATCTACACTAAATTGACTATCTTAATATTTTAATCGGATAAAAATAAATAAACAAAAACGAAAATAAATATTGATTCATTCCATTGTTGAGCGGTAACAAAGTGTATCTGAATGGCGATTAATTTAATTTAATTAAGCACATACGGCTTAATGTAACGGTGCTGTTAATGATCCTGACATAAACGTTTATTGAATGAATTTATATTTTTATTTTCTCTTTGCTTGAGCAACGCAACCTAAGTGCTTCCCTCCACAGAATAACATCAAAGTCCATTAAAGTGAAAAGATTGGATTGGATTTTGTGTCGCAAGGGATTCGAACCTCAGCCTCAACTCAGCCGGGCAAAGGCGACCATCGTCTGTTTGAATTCTTTGCCTTAATTATCAACGCATGATGTTTTGGTGATTTCATCTGCATATTTCTGCGATGCCACAAACAAAACAACAACTAAAAACAACTTGAAGCACCAATAACAACAACAACAGCAACAACAACGACGACATTGTGTAAACATTGTGCGAGACCAAAATTTATGTACAATACCAAAACCGAATCGAACCGAACCGAACCAAGTCCAAGCCAAAGTTGGTGCCCAAGTCCAAGTCCAAGTGCCAGCACCCAGTCCCAGTCCCAGTTAAAGTCCAGGTCCAGTGTCGCTTGCAGGTGAGAAGTGTCCATCTTAATCGAAGCAATAAATACACTTAATGAATTTCCTGCAGTCACCGGCAGAAGGCAAACGGAACGAAGCTGAGATGAGACGAGACCAAACCAAGTGGAGTGGAGGGGAGTGGAGTGGACTGGCGGTAAAGCTGCATTCTATTGGTCATACAATGCTCGTACCCTGTTGTCCATTGCGTGGCATTTTCGCACCCATGGATGCCTACTGCCAGCTCTTGCTTGGCCTTGGTCTCTCTGCTCTGTTATGCGTACTTTTAGCAAACAATTCGAATGCGCTGCGATCGTTGCCGCCATCGTCCAAAGTGTCATTAAAGTCCTTTAATTTATAGCAGAAAATCAAGTAAGAAACATGCAACGACTTTGGCACTGGGCACCAACTCCAACTCCAATTCCAACTCCATGTCCAACTTTAACTTCAGTCCCCAGACCTCAAAGCTGGTTCTCGCAACGGCTCGCAACGGTTGTTTGTTAGTCAGTGAAAATGGCAAGAATCGAATTTTGCTTTTAGCGCGGCCTGTTTTTTAAGTTTTAGTGTTTGTCGTTTTCACTGAACATATGGCTTGATTTCTGCCCCTGCCCCTGCCCCTGCCCTTAGTATACCTCATAGTTGTCACCTTCGGTGCGGAAGTCGCCCAGTGACGGCATCGGGACATGTTAATGGCAGTTAACTTTATAAGTTATGTTTGTTTGCTGTTGTTGTTGTTGTTTTTTTACTTATAAATGATCTTGCAAGGGCGTTGCCTACTTCTGCGTAACTCATTTAGGGATTGATCTACAACCGGAGCAGAGTGTGCCAGCTGTTCGGTTAGTTTTGGGTCCCTTTTCAAAACACTTTATTGTTGCTGGACAAACAGGCCAATGGCCAAAACAGTTGAGTGAGTCGGTAATGAGTTAGAAGCGAGTTTCCTTTCGTTTCTGGGGTTAAATTCTTTTTTTGTTATCATTAAGTGAGCCTACAACACAATTACGGGTACATCCAAAAACAGTTAACGATTTACAAGGCAAAGAAACCAACACTTGGCTTTGGTTCTCTTTTTAATGCCTTTCGATATCCAGATCATTATCTAATTGACAGCTGTAATCGACGAATTGAAACCTAATGGTTTTTTGGTTATTCTGCTTAAACATTAAATCCTTTAGTCTATTTTGATTTATATCAATTAAATGGTTAGCTCATTAGAAAGTATTCATTTAGGTATTCAAGGAACTGCCGTTTGATGGCGGTTGTCTAATCATAGATCGATATATTCTGTAGAAATTTCAGGAGTCTTTTGTTATTTACTGATACTGACGATAAACTAAACTAAAGGTATTTTGGGATCCAACAAAAATATGTTTTAATCTGAGTTCGGCAGAGCTTCTGAAACAAAGACAAACCATCAATTTAACGATTACTGCGTCCAAAAAAAGCATTCATTAATGCGTTTTTTATTCCATTTATTACAATATATTTCTTTAATAAACTATTTTGTCAGCATATCCCCCAAACTCTCATCTTGTTGGATCTTGTGTAATTGATATGCTGAGACCCCTTTTTGGTAAATCTCTTGGACGCATCATTGAGGCCGCTGGCTATTAGCATCTTTATTAGAAACACATTTTTCAGAGCTCCGTTCTCGTTGTTTACTTATAATATATTTATAAACAACACTGAGAGCTACTTGTTTCCCACCATAAATTGACGCCAATAGGAACAAACTGAACAAACTAATCGACGCAATTCCCAAAAGGCGACTCCCACTTCTTCTTCTTCTTCTTCGCCAACCCCCTTCTTGTTCCCTACGAAGGGAATTGGATGCGTCACGGTAAGAATTTGTGACCTTTGGCAGCAAACGCAATTTGAGGCAGCTCCACTAAAAACAAAACAAAAAATAAAAATCGATGAATGCTGTGCGCATCTGCCCTCCCAACCCCTCCCCCGCGCGCACGTCTAAATAATAATGGAAGACAAACAGCTGGGCAGCCGTCTCTGACAGCAGGAGCAAGAAGATGAAGTGGAACAAGGAGCACCAAAACAACAACAAAGACAACAACGACAACAACAATGTAAATAACAAGTTGTTTTTGAATGCTTGTTAAATTCGAATTATTTTAATTAATTGCCGCACACAGCTAGACAAACAAAGGACAATCAAATAATGTTATTAATTGATTGAATTACGACCGAGACTTGCAAAATTTGCCGCACACAACAATTTGTGGCACAAATATTCAGTTGGCAACTGGTCGGCAACTTTTGCAGCGATCACATGGGAATTTATGAATGCCCCGGTCTGCGACAGACGACGGACTCGCCAGACATTTATCCAAAAAAAGAGTCGAGCCAAACGTGCGACGCCCAAAAATAGACATCGAAACATGGCAGCGCACTCGAAAATCTCGCAACTGTTGACGATTATTGAATGGATGCCACGGGGGGAGGGGAGTACGGCCCCCAATAACCGCCCCCGTTGCCATACCCGATACCCGATTCATGTTTCAAGTGTTTCGTAAGCGTTTGCTTATATTTTTTTGGCATACGAAAAGGAAAAGTGTAGACAAGGCGACGTTTTTATGGTAAATGATTTATGCCGCGGCGGGCGCAGCGTCAAGGTAATTGAGTGGGAAATGTTATCCGCAACGGCAGCGGGGAGGGCGGCGGGAGAGATGCAAGGAGGCAAACTTGGAACTGCAACTGCGACGCTGCCTGTGTCTGCGAGGCTGAGACCCTGCCACGTTGTTCAAAGACAACAGCTACGCGCGGCAAGTGTAATTAATGCTGTGAATTTTGCATATTAAAAGAATCTCCATGCCGCATCACCCAGCTTTTTTTAAAAGTCTTTTCTGGGTGTTTTAGCTAAGTGAGTAGTTCTGTAAATATTTAAAAAAATTAGTTAGTACTTTTTGTATAGCTTGAACTAAGTTCTATAAGTTTTCTAAAAAGATTTGTTGATAAATCAGATAAATTTTTTTAGGATGTGTAAATCAAAATAACTCAAAATGCATCAAAGAATTCGGCTAAAAAAATAGCTCTACATTTAAATAAAAAACAATATTCAATAATACAAAAATATACTTCACATACCTAGAAAGGTAATCCCGAAGTTTTTAAAATAAAGAAAATATTCTTTATTTTACAATTTAATTTTTATTTGGCTTTTTTATTGGGAGTTTTTTTTTTTTGATGTGTATGATATTATTAAAAAAGATTGCATATAAAATTTAAATTTTGAATATGAACTTATATATTTATTTATATATTTTGAATACGAATTCTACTATTTTTTTATCAGTATGAAATATAGTTTATCAAACAAACATTTTAATTAGCAATAAATTCACACACTAGACAAATTTTCCAAGTTCCCAAGGTTTTTTTAAAATAAATTTTATATTAATAAAATTTTACAACTACATCTAAAGTGCATTAAAGTGTCCCATCAGGAATTACTATATAGAGTATTACCGTTGCGGCATCTAGGAGATCAATTTGGGACTTGTTGTATATTTTATATGGCCACAACTGCAGCTGATCCTCATAAAAAGCCGCGACACCAAATCCGTGTGGCGTGGCAAACGAGCCGTTACCTCGGTGTTGCCACAGCGTTGCATATGCAACCAGGCACACACACGCACACACACACTCGCTCACACACAAACGTGTCAAGTTAGTCGCTCGCTTTGGTTGGGGAGAGACAACCAAAAGACGAAAATTTATTACGGAAACTTCATTGACAATTGTCACTACAAGCTGGCGGCTCTGACGATGCCTGACGCAGACGCCGACTGCGCAGTCAGCGCTAAGTGCGTTGCGGTGTTGGGGATTTGTTGTATGCTGTGTAGCCTAAAATAAGCAACATGTGTGCGCCACTGAGTGTGCGTGTGTGTGTGTGTGTGAATGTAATTGCACGAGGGGATGAGGGCAGCTACTTGTCTATGGCAGCCGTGGCAGCTTATGGAAATCATACGGCGAAATGTCAACAAAAAGAGCCAAACATATTTGGAATGAGCGGGTTTTTGTGGCATGCACACTACAATTTGTTGTCAAATGCATATATAGACGAAATGTGGGCGTGCCAATAGCCATATAATGCGAATTCTTCACCGATAGACCAAGATACTGTAGCTTGCAATTAGTAGCTAACACAAACTACGATTTGAATTTTATTTGGCTAAATGTCAAAATTTCGTTGAAAACGGGACAGGAAATCTTAAATAATAGTCGCAAAGTCCAATATGTTACATAATGATAAGTTGTTTTACTCTTCGATTAAAATCTTCATATTAAAAATGCATTCTTATACCAAATCCGGTATCGGGTTTTAGGCATCTTTAAATTAAAGCTAAGACGTTAAAAAAGAAGCAAACATTTAGGGTAATAATGTTACAAGATTATATTCCTCTGCAAACAAATAGCAGAACAATAATACATATACTTATGTTAATGTTGGGCAAAACAATTTGGACCCCTCTATGCGATTCTCATGAATTCAAGTAACGCCTGCAGACATTTAGTGTTTGCAGTTAAGTTTGTGCGTGTGTGAAAATAAATATTTTAAAAGTGTTTTTTTGTTATGGGTAAGTGACTATCACTTTTTCAAGATTTCTCTCTCTTTATCTCTCTTTCCCTCACTCTCTCTCTCTCTCTTTGTCTCTCTCTTTCTCTCCCTCTCTTTGTCTCTCTCTCTTTTTCTTTATCTCTCTTTCCCTCTCTCTCTCTCTCTCTCTCTCTCTCTCTCTCTCTCTCTTTATCTCTATTTCCCTCTCTCTCTCTTTGTCTCTCTCTTTCTCTCCCTCTCTTTGTCTCTCTCTCTTTCTCTCTCTATTGCTCTCTCTCTCTCTTTTTCTTTATCTCTCTTTCTCTCTCTCTATTTCTCTCTCTATATCTTTCTCTCTCTCTTTCTCCTTCTCTCTATCACTCTCTCTCTCTCTCTCTCGCTTTGACTCTCTCTCACTCTCTCTCCCTCTCTTTCTCTGTCTCTCTCTCTCTTTGTCTCTCTCTCTCTCTCTCTGCCTCCCTTTTTCTCTCGCTCTCTCTCTTTTAACTGAATAATCTTTTTTCCATAAATCAATCATCGACTTTCTTTATTTATTTCGGATTAACATCACTAGTTATAAGCATATCCCGTGCCACCTCTATATATAATTCCAGCATTCCACAAAAAATAAAAAACAATATAAAACCCCATTGAGTAGCTCATCTTCAATGCCATCATACGAGGCGTCATGCGATATTAAGTGAAGCACTTTGTCAACCCAGTACAACAACGGCGACGATGAGGAGTTGGATGGAGTGAGGGGGTGTTGGGGATTGAGAGAGACTGCTGCGGCTGCTCTTCAAAAGAGGGGGGGAAATGGAGCCGACAGCCGCCTTATGTCCTCCCGGGGCACCGGATGTTGTTTGGTAATTATTTAGTGCTCGCTGCTGGCTGTTCCCTGGCTCTGTTTGGCGTTTGATGTGTTTTGGTTTTTGATATATATAACAACAAATTGCTGGAGCGCGTCCAACGACAACAACAAACAATGCGACAACATACATAAACAAAGACATCATCAATAAAAAGCAAACGAAGAAGAACAAATAAACAACAACAACAAGGCATTAACTTTCAATTGGTTTTCGGAGGAGGCCCAAGTCATGGGAATGTTGATGGGATTATAAGTGATTTTCATCAAAAATGCAGCGCACGACAAGCCACAGTCAGAGATACAGAGATACAGATATATTTATATTTATATAAATATATATATATATGTGTGTGTGGTTGCGTATAATTTCTTTCCTATATGGCTTGTTAAAGTTTTTGAAGACCAGCGACGTGATAACTCAGAGCGAGACATCAATCGATTCGTCACCGTCCGGGGCAATCAGCCAGCATAACTAACTGGCCGTTCTTCGGCCAGCAGCAGCAGCCCGGTGGCCGCCCTCGGGGCCCTCTTAAAATATTATTCATAATTCCATAAATTTAAGGCTGGTACCGACGTTCGAGTATGAGTATCCCTGCGGCCTGGCCACGCGCCTCCGACTTGGACAGCGCTTGCGCGACTCTGGCTTTAAACCGCGTTTGTCATATGCAAACGTCTTGGCCCGGTTCGCATTGTTGGCTTTCTGCTGTTCTCTGTTCGGGTTGCTCTGCTACATTAAGCCTAATGAACGTGTTTAGTTGTATTGGTGTCAGTGTCGGTGTCGGTGTCGTTGTCGGTGTCCGTTGGTGTCACTTGTCGGTCGCTTTACGGCCCGTAGTCAGTAGCTGGTAGCTGGTAGCAACCTGGCCCAAAAGGTGCAGTGATTACCCTGGCCGATGGTCGACGGCATTAGCGCAGCAATATTTAATTAATGGTAATTTATGTGCACGTAAATTGTGCAAAGTGCGACAGCGTTTGGCTAAGAAACAGCCAACAGCCATAGAGGAGCAGTTAAGGAGCACTTGGGCCGCAGCACCCCCTGCCGTTTCTAGTTAACATTCGAAATTTAAAAGGTTAATAGGGTTTTTCTCAGTGCTAAAATGCAATAACAGCAGGAAGTGCAAGTGAATTATCAACACCGTAAACTATGCATGTTACTTGAAAATATGCTAATTGACTGCACTCAACCGACAACATTAACCAAACTGAACTGAAAGGATCCCCAGCGGAAGTACAGTAATTTGCTACTCATGAGTAAGCCTTTTATTGAGCTAAAATTTAAACAAATACTTTTTAAAGTGAATGCCAGCTAACTTGACTTGCAAAGCAGATAAAACGCTTATCTTTAGAGTGTCGACAGTAAAAATACCATTGCAGGCATATTAAAAATATATGCTTTATATATTCAGTTATAAAAAAATCTTAATTTTTAACCGTTTAAAAATTGGCTTAATGGTAAAGATATTTTTTGATCTGAATTGTTTAATTTGTTTGAAAAACACTCAAGAGCAATAGTTCCTATAGCAACTATATTATATAGTTGAAGATAAAGCCTTCACCAAGTGTATTTTTAACAAAAAAGTTTTAATACAAGAGCTTTTTTTTGAGGAATGGTTTATGATGCTGATGCTGCATTGTGACATTAATCATGGCCAAGTTTGGAGAGTATATCTGAAAGAACAAATAATTTTGTTTATACGTAAACTGCATTCATAAAAGAACATTCTTTATAGCAATTTCCAAATTTGGTAATGCCCATAGTTTTCCAGTAGCTCAAAACAAATCTGTAGCATAATTGATTGTCACAATAATTTGAAATGCTTTATAGCACGCCCAGTTGCTGTATGTGGGATTACAAGCAGTAGCTAACGGAGCCAACGGATTACATGAAAACAGTTGAATGCAGCTCAAAAGCAGCTCAGAACTGCTAAATGCTATGCAAATCTACAGCAGGTGCTGCTGCTGCTGCTGCTGATGCTGATGCTGATGCTGTTGCAACCGCTGCTGCAACCCAATGTAAACATTCTCGCACTACAAACTAATAAGATGTTGTATCTCTCGGATCGCTGTGTATCTCGCAGTTGCACTAGGCCAGCAACAACAACAACAACGAGAGGAGCAGCAGGAACTCAACCTGGGGCCTTCGTATATATCTCTGCTGGCGCTGTCCGCTGATAGCTTCTCATTTTATTTCACCTTGTCACGTGCTGTGCAGCGTTGGCAGCGGTGGCAATTTCTAGCATTTCAGCAAAAATATCTGACTACCTACGCCAGCAATGTATCTCCATCTGTATATCTATCTGTATTTGTGTTTGCTGGCTGGTTAGCTGGCGGTTTTGGGGAGGGGGAAAGCAGCTGCTTCGTTGCTGCAGCTTTTTCATTAAACGGTAATTTCACACCGCCGCACGTTAGAAAACAACAAGGGAGAATGAGAGAGAGAAAGAGGGAGAGGGAGAGAAAGAGAGAGCTCCGTGTACGCGCCTGGAATTTTTTCGGACATTTATCGCCAGTTCTATGACCGCCTGTCGACGAGATCCGAGCTCCATCGCTGCCCAATTACAAGCAAGTTAAAATCAAGTACGAGGCATTGATTAGTTGCATAAGACTCCATTAGAGGGGAGGGGAGGGGAGGGGGCGCACCGAGATTAAAATGTAATCTTTAGCGCCGCAGTCATATGAAACGTGTTCGATTAGGCTCCGCTTTGCGGATTGGCCAACTGCTGTGCGCCATGTAGGTGTGGAGTGGGCTAACCGAGACCCCCAATGGTCAGTGCTGAGTGCTGAGATGTGTCCTACCTACGCATTAGCCAAGACATGCATGGAATTTGTCTATTAACCGAATGGAGAAATGGACTCTATAAATTCCCTACAAGAAATTGGGAAAACAGCCCTGCAAAAGAAAACTAATTAACCGCACTTTGAAAATTATTTCGAATTAGAACAAAGATTGACAGGGCTCAGAAATATATATACATATATTTAAGTTTAGGTAAAATATCCTTGGTTGCAGGTTACTGCTGACATAGAAATCTAGGCTAAGCTCTCCTTTGTGATGCATTTCAACTAAAACACTTATCACCACACAAAAAGAGCAATAATGTAATGCAGGATTTATCGGATGCAATCATAATACAGCACACACAATAGAAGTTCGAGTCTGAGTCGAATGTCCTTAAACAGCTTTGCGCCTGGCTTAGTGATGCTTCTCACTTATTTACATTGCAGCTTAGCCAAGTTCCCCCCAAAAACATCCCCTGCGATAATATAATATACATATACATATACGGATTTCAGACTGTTCGGATGGCCTTATTCAATTTCGCAATATGCGTAAATGTAATTAAAATATCCTTTGTAAAGGCGCCAGAAAGTCCACCTGGGCAATGTGAGAGCCATTCTGTGGCATTAGTTGACCACACAGACAAGTTGTTGTTGTTGCACCTGCTGTTGTTGCTGTTGTTGCTGCTGCTTTCACACACAGCCCAGGCACATTACACGCTCTTTTGCATATTGTGCAATGGGAAAAGCCGAAACGAGGCAAGGAGCACATTCGAAAGAGTGGCCGCTGGCCTCCGCTGTGGACCGGGTTAATGTTTGTTTATTTGCTGGCCTCTCTGCACGCACGTCTGGCCCGACCTTTGGCCAGGCGAGTGCAACAATCAAGGCGCACACAAACTGCTTACTGTCAAAAACACGCAGCCAAACAAACAAACAACGCACAGTGGCACAAATTTGAAAATCTGACTCAAAACAATATTTGTAGATTTTAACAGCGCTGCAATTAAATGCACATTTACAGACCAGCTAAAAAAGTTTAGTTTTAAATTTATTTAAATTTCGTGATTTGATTTGCATTTGTTACCACTGTGGTTAGCTGGCCAGAAACTGTTGCAACTTCTTGGCAATGATAACACACAATGCGCTGAGGGTTGACATGCTGCTGGAGCAGGACTAAGGACACGCCGCTTTAGTGTGTAATTTAATTGAACGGACATAACGGCCAACGCATCGAGCCTGCGTACAAAATGTGTGTGTGTGTATGTGTGTGTGTGTGTGTGTGTTTGTGTGTGTGTGTGTGTGTGTGTGTGTGTGTGTGTGTGTGTGTGTGTGTGTGTGTGTGTGTGCGGGACTTAAGTGGAAAATTGAAAACTTTGGCAGCCATAACGTTGACGGCTGACCGCCATACACGCCCACGTACACACACAAGCAGACACACACACACACACACACACACACACACACACACATGCGCGCACGTAGACAATTGCACATTTGCATTTGATCGCCACGCCCACTTTGCACACTCGTAAAAACGCCGCGTAAAAAATGTGCAGTCACGTACGTTGCAGCAACGTCGACGCTGGCAGCAGCAGCAGCAACAACAGCATCAGCATCAGCATCGGCGCCATTTTGTGTGCTTCTGTCACTTTACATGCCACAACACACAATTGACAGCGCGGATATTTATGTAAATAATTTTTCGTGTTGCTGCAGCAGCAAAGGACACAACAACAACAACAAAAAATCAGAATGTATAAAATGCATTTTGGTTGACGTGACCATGACTTCAACCAGACCGTGCCTTCCTCTCAACCCCCCTTAAATAAAAACGGGCTAGCACAAAAGAGCCAAAAGTTTGATATCTCTCGCTCACAAACACTTTCCAAACCCCCCTCACGAGGCAAAGGTGCAGCCGACAAAGTGTCACACAATTGCATTAAAGCTTAGAGATATGTTCCATACACAGTTTGTGGGGATACAGTTGAGAAAAGCACTTCAATTGAGGTAGAACGTAAGCTATGAATCCAACAGACACAATAAGCTTTAGGAAATCTTTGAACTTTTACATAGGTTAAGCAGCTTTAAAATATACAAAAGCCTTTTGCTTAATTCCATACTCAATTTTTAAGAATACAGCTGACAAAAGCAACTAAATTTAGATAGAACGTAAGCTAAGAATCCGAGAGAAAAAAAACTTTAGGAAATATTATCAACTAGTACCTTACCTAAGCAACTTTAGAAATAAGCAAAAGCTTTCAGATTGATTTTAATAAATATGTACATTTGATTTGAATATCAGCTATTAAAAATCCTCAGCTTCTACTAAAGTAAAACACCATTATGTATATTAAAGTTTAAACTAGGGTAAAAATCAATGCAGGAAAACAATCGTCTAAGAACCGTTTTTATTAAAAAGAATATAAATTTAATACTCAATATTAAAACACTAATATATATATATATAATTGTATTATAGAAAAGTTCCTCGCGTAAATGTAATAAAACCAATTGAAATTGAATTAAAAAGAAAATCACCCACTTGCGATTGAGCTAGTTCCCCTTTGGTGTGAGCACATAATTTGCAGTAATTATGACGCATTACAAATGCAATTAATGCGCGTTGACAATTAATAATGCCACAAGAAATACCAAGCAATTAATTGGAACTTTACGCACTGCGTCCGACGTGCGACAAGTCGGCGGGACGTGCCAATAGGAAACACAGGTGGGCAAAGCTAACATTTAAGTGAAGATCGGCACAACAGATAGGGAACAATGGGAACAGGCAGTGGGACGAACGTTCATTCGAACAATATAATCATTCTGTACAAGCCCATTTTTAGTCGAGGGTACCTTCCAAAAAGGGTTATAAACATGAAATGGGCATGCATTTAGCACTAGTCTATTATTATGAAAACTACTATCATTAGTATAAAATAGGATAAAATTTCAAAATATTTTACTTTCTTTGAAATTTGGCCGACCATGAATTTTAGCTGATATTGGACTTTTGGTTGCATATCACAATTATTTACGATTTACGAAAACGTAACTGAAACTTTTGTGGCCAGTTAGCGAATACAGTTGCCAATTGCCATCGGGCAAATTTTTCGTCTAAAACAGGAAATATGCTCAAAACGTGGCCGTGTCGGTTGTTATTCGCTGCTGTTGGCAGTTAAAATACAAACACAAATAGAAATACAAATACAAATTCCATATAGAAAGTCAGATACAAGTTGGGGCTAGTGCAACAATATTACGCTGCCAGTTGACTGGGCTAATTTGTCGGAAATGACGTTTTTGGCTTTTAGTGCGGAAGTGAGTGGGCCTTATGGAAAATATGCAAAAATGTGCGGGGGGAGTGTGCGAAACGTTGTCGGTGTGTTATCCATTTTGGTAAAATATTTCAAGTCTTTGCACGACACTTTACTTAATTGTGCGCTCAAGTGACGCCTGCTAATTTAATTAATTTCCACCTGAGCGAAATGGCTGAAACTTTGGCCGACCGCCTACCTACCGTTTCTACCGCGTTCTACCATCGGCCGTGTAATACACGTAATTGAAACATTCCTTGACCAAAAAATAAAGAAATCCAACCAAAAATAAAAAAAAGAAAAGTTACTTTTGCCGCAATTATTTGGCACGTCTCCACTAATTAATTACGCCTTTTGGTCTCCTCCCCATTCAGGGAGCGCGATAGAGCGACGGGGGTGGGAGGTGGGAGGCGCAAGTTTAAAATGTCCACATTTAATTAAATATGGCCAAGCGGCTCTATAATTAATTTCGGCACTGCAATTTTTGTTTAAAGAACAAAATGCCGCAGCAACAAAAAAAATATATAGAATTAAAATAAAGAAAAAGGAGAAACTGAAGCAAATCTCAGGACGACATCTGGGCTGGAGGACTGTCAACTCCTGAAAAGAGAGTCGTTGGGCATGGGCATTAAAGTGTCAATATCCATTAGGCGGTCCTGATTGCTTAAGCTGCTTTACGCCAAGTTCTTTTCTACTTTACAGTTGGCAAGTTTCTTACACTCTTAACCATTTCTCTTTCTCTATGTCTGGGTCTCTTGGCTTTTATTGTCCACAGTCCGGACGGAGCACAATGACTCTCGTTGTTCTAGTTGTTCTCGGGTTCATTGTTTCAAATGAGAAACGACGCGAATTGGTTAGAACGAAATGGTTTGAAATGCAAATTAGTGCGGCTAGCGATAGCACGGCAGATAAGCAGCCAGTTAGAGGCGGGAACGGAGACGGAGACACGCCAAAGCTCAAATACTCTGTGCGTGACCCACAGAGACAACTCTCTATGTGCATATATCATAAAAGTGCATGAATGAAAAAGTAAAATTCAAATTTTTTAAATTCAGTTTTAATTGTATTTTAACAATATTTAGTTGAAGCTTAAATTTTATGAATCATTTCGCATTTTATTTTAGTTTTGCTCAAATCGCTCAGTTTTTTTTATTTACCCTACTCTTTTTATGCCTGCTCAACAAAGAGGAAAAAGAAAAATTGCACGTAGCTAATCTTTGTCATCTGGTGCCGTGCTTGATTTTGGATTACCGGACAAAGCAAATGCAAAAAGCTTTTAAGTTTCAGGAATCTCGATTGGGTACAAAGGAATCGTGGGTCCGACGCTGCTTTTATGGACTTAAGCTTAATTGCTAATTACACAAATTCGCGGTATACGTATCCGCATCTTAGGATCGTCCCGCGCCCATGTGGGCCTTGCCTTCAGTCAGCCCACAAGCCATTGGTGATTTATATTTGAGCAGAAACTTTTAACTTTAACCAAAATCCCTTGGACGCCTGTTTATTTTCCTCCCATTGTAACTGTTGTTGTTGGTGGTGGTGGTAGCAACAACAACAACAACTACCCTTAAAAGCTAAGCGCTGCGTGGCCTGTCGAAACTTGTGGTTCCTTTCAATTAACCTTTCATCTGTTTAACATGTATTATAAAATTAGACGCGGTCTAGCAGACCACACCACCATCGGCTGCGTGGGCGTGGCCTGCAGGGGTTGTCTAATGTATGCGCAACCACAGCCTCAAGACATGACAACACTATTAAACAATATGTCCCAGCCGCCTGGGCGGATCGAGTGGGTGGTTTCATAGGTCGCCGTGGTGTTTTGTTAATTAAGCAAGCACATTTGGGCCTCCACGAAATGCATTTTAAGACCTTAATTCCCTCTATTTATAGCCGACTAAGCCAAAACTTTGTGAAAACTTTTAATGTCGAACAAATACGTATGTAAATAGACAAAGACTGCTAAAACAAACTTTCAAAAAAATGCGGGTAAACACTAGTTGCCACATTGTCAGAAGTATAAAATGGTATGCAAAGAAAACCATAAGCAATCTTTTTTCAGCGATGTGGCAACTCAGAGAGTAAGTGGCAGCCCCAGTGCCCGTTTATTGTTTTTGCCTTTCAGCTGTTTACCAACCACGTCACTTTGCCAATTCGCTGCCTGCTCAAAAAAAGAAAATAACATGTACATTTTATTTTTAACGTAATTTCATGTTCAATTTGTTTTCGTGTGTGAAAAATGAAATTCGCCGATGTTCTGCGTCGTCTGGACGCATATCCGCGCACCTTGGATGATTTTAGCGTACGCACAGTGGGCGGCGCCGCCGGTAAGTTCCGTTGTTTTGTATACGGAATAAATAAACAAATAGATAAACTGACGCTATTTACGAATAGTGACAATCATAAGCAGCAGCATTATTGGGCTGCTCATCTTCCTGGAGGTGCTCAACTACATGAAACCGATGATGAGCGAGGAGCTGTTCGTGGACACGACGCGCGGTCACAAGCTGCGCATCAATCTGGACGTGACGCTGCACAACCTGGCCTGCAACTATATATCGCTGGACGCGATGGACTCCTCGGGCGACACGCACTTGCGCGTGGACCACGACGTGTTCAAGCATCGCCTGGACCTGCAGGGACAGCCGCTGAAGGAGACGCCCATCAAGGAAATTGTGGCCGTGTCGCCGCCGAATAAGAACAGCACCTGCGGCAGCTGCTACGGTGCCGAGCACAATGCCACGCAGTGAGTGTGCCCACAGCCAAGGCTTATTTATGTATATCCTCTTTAACAATCTGAACTCCCCGTTCAGTTGCTGCAACACCTGCGAGGATGTTTTGGATGCGTATCGGGTGCGCAAGTGGAACATGCAGGTGGACAAAATCGAGCAGTGCAAAGGCAAATACAAGCGCACCGACGAGGATGCCTTCAAGGAGGGCTGTCGCATACAGGGCCACCTGGAGGTGAATCGGGTAAGGCGCGACCTGTGTATATTTACAGAGCAGTGTATATTTGGTTTTTGACTTAGATGGCAGGCAGCTTCCACTTTGCGCCCGGCAAGAGCTTCTCCATACGCCAGTTCCACATACACGACTTTCAGTTCACCAACGTGAAACTCTCCCACACGATTAACCATCTTTCGTTTGGGGAGAAGATCGAGTTCGCCAAAACGCATCCATTGGACGGACTGCGCGTGGACGTTGAGGGTGAGTACAAAGATCGGGTTTTTGGCTTAACAACTCGTCTATTGCAATAACTTATACATAGCGTAAATTTTTAAAGCGTTTCCATCGAAGATAACTTGAAAATATCGCTTTTGTTGTGGTGTGGATGTTTGTGGGGGGGGGGAGTGTGTGATAGTCTTAATCCTTCAAATGCTAGCCGGTTGGCAAACTCTCAACAACGTATACCCGTCCCTATGGCCATGAAGGTGCCAAAGGTGCCGCCGCCCTGTATCATCACCTTGCCCACATTGTTGATCAGCTCGCGTCCACGCAGTCCATATCTGCAAAATTTTAGTTTCATGTATTTAGCCGGCAATTACATAATCCGCTTGCGTCATGCGGCGACAGGTTCAAATGGTGGATTGTCGAGCACTTACCTGAGTGCCGAGAAGCCTCCGAAGAGCGCCCCACTGGCCATGCCCACGCAGAAGCCGATGGTGAAACCAGTCTTCATTTTGTCAAAGCATGTGGGGCCACTTTGGGTGGAGAAGGAACCGCTGGGCAACGGCATATTGACAACTTCTGCGGCTAGGGCTCTATTGGAGCTGTGTTGCACAAAACGTTGTCAAACGTTATTTGATTTTATTTGAAATTTTTGATTTTCGTTTTCCGGACGTTTTTCGGCGTTCGTTGTCCAAATTGCCTAAAAACAGGAATATTTAGTTCTGCCGCAACCGACTCTAAAAAACAATTTTGTTTGTTAGCTCATTTCTTACTGTCAAAAAGCCAACATGTGTGTCAAAGCAGCCCTGGCATTCAAGTTCGCTCGTTAACCGACAGATGGCGCTTTGGTGACTGTTGGCTGTTGTATAGCAGAATGACACTTAAATTTGATGGGACTGTAAGCAATGCTACTTGATATTCTGTTTTAATGTTTTACAATTTTAATTCGTTATGTCTTCTGTCTCATTGTAGAATCAAAAAGTGAAATGTTCAATTATTATTTGAAAATTGTGCCGACGCTCTATGAGCGTCACAGCGATGGCCAGGCCGTATACACAAATCAGTTCTCCGTCACCCGACATCGCAAGGATCTCACAGACCGCGAGCGCGGCATGCCGGGCATCTTCTTCAGCTATGAGCTCTCCCCGCTGATGGTCAAATATGCCGAGAGACACGTGTAAGTAACCTGTGGTCGTCACATATGCAAAGTCTTAATTAAATACGTTATTTATCCTACACAGTTCTTTTGGGCACTTTGCCACCAATTGTTGCTCGATTGTGGGCGGCGTCTTCACCGTGGCGGGCATTTTGGCCGTTCTGCTGAACAATTCGTGGGAGGCACTGCAGCGTAAACTGGAGGTGGGCAAACTCAGTTAGCGAATCAACAAGGACTACTTCAAGAATCTCTCCAGCTTTATTATGCCTAACTCATTCCGTAGCGCAGCGAATTTCTTACAATGCCGACAAATCCCTATATAAAAGTGCTTAATTTTATAGTATTATTCGTTGTTCCTTTAAGTGGTGCGTTTGCCCACGGACAAAAACCCAGATGTATTTGAAAAATACTTGGCTTCGGTGTGGGATCTTTCCGCCGCTTGTGGATTGACTATTTCCAGGCCCTGCAGTGGCGTGAACGCCACACTGGACGCTGTGCCGGAGATTTGACGCTTCACGGTCGTGTTGCCACCGTAGACCTGCTGCTTCTGCAGATTCTTCTGCAGTGTCTTGCTAATGCGCACCTTCGTCTTCTCATCCAGCTGCGGCAAGCGAATGCGACCCGTGCCAGTTTTGCCAATGGTGCCGCGCGAGTAGCCCAAGTCGCCCTGGTAGGCATCTTCCTCGATCTGTAAGGGGAAAGCGTCTAGATATACTTCCAATTAAAATAATTATAATTTACTTACATCGCCGAAGTTCATGCGGTTGGCCTGCTTGCGGAATTCGGTCAGCGCGTAGCGTTCCTTCATTTTGCGCACACGTTTGCCGCCGCGCTTCTTCTTGCTGCCCTCGATGGGTTTCGGCAGCGGCTTGATGAACTTGACTGGCGGCGGCTCCTGCAGCTTGTCCAACTTCTTCTCAATGTCCTCCTTAAACTTTAGACCAATCTCGCCGTGCACGCTCTCATGGCAGGCATCCACTCGCGCCGCCAGCACCGACTTGGCAGCCACCAAACGTGCCGCTTTGCGTCGCAAATCCGGCGCCGTGTCCTGAACAATCTGTGAGTAGTAAACGTAGCCCGTGTGGGGCAACATTTGCGTCTGCGAGAAACCTGAGAGCGTCTTCTTTTGAGAGCCCAGCACCTGCACATTGCAGGCGGGCATCTTGGAGAGCTTGGTCAGGCCGCCAGCAATGCCCAACAGCTTGGCAGCCGTAGAGGCGCCCACAATCATCGACAAATTTGGTGCAATGAAGGTCATGCGGCTCTCTACATACTCGTAGATCTTGGACTTAAAATTGTTTAGCTCAATGGCCATTTCACAGGCCTCATCGATCTTTGCCTTCTCCGCGGCCGTCAAAGGGGTGCTACAAAATATTCCAGAATATTAGCAACTAGAGGTAAAGTAAAGAAATCTTTTATCTTACCCCTGCGTGGTGGACGCAGTGACCGAGACAATCATGATGGTGGCCTGAGTGAGTATGGCCTGCAACTTCTCGTTATTCTTAACCTGATCCAGATCGTTGCCCAGTTCCTTGACGGCCAGCAAATACTCAATTTCGCCCACAATCAGCGAGTCGAGCTCCGGAAAACGTTTCTGATACTTCTCTTTGGTAAACTTGTGCACTATGGATATCTCGTTGTCGATATCCACGGCAATTGCATTCGCATCCACAATCAGGCAGTATTCCGGATCCGATTCCACGCTGCCCAACATTTCAGCAGCGCTGCGCTGTCGACTGGCATAGTGCTCAATTTCCTTCAGGGTGTTCTGCAGACGCTCCGAGTCGCGCAGCTTGCACAGCTCGCGCACCGATTGGACAGTCACGTCCACCTCCATGAGATTTGGTGCTGGCTTCAGCAACTTTTCGTCGATCTCGTTGTTCAGTGCTGCCTGCTCCGCATCGTCGGCATCGGCCATTTCCGCATCATCAATGTCATTATCATTGTCCTCCTCGAGATCTGCAAGTAGTTCGTCTGCCAGCGACATATTTAAGTTGTATCTTTTATTGTTTTCCGGTTTTCAGATATTTCTAAACGTTTGCGTTGTAAACAAATCAGCCAACTTCAGTAAACAGCTGTTTTCTGTCGGCGATGCCACCCTGCTGCAATTAATGCTGTTAACAGGCGCTGAAGTTATTGAGCTTCAACTTATTTACATAGTTGAGCGCGTAACACGATATTCGTATCTAAAAATGCTTGAATGGGTTAAGCACCATCCGTATTTGGCTGCCATGGCCATTGTCCCGAGCACCGTCGCCCTGTCCGAGGTGCTCTGGTGTTTCGTTCAGCGCGTGCGCGTCCTTCTTCATTGGCGCCGGGCGCAGATTAACGAGGTGCTCATGTTCAACGAGCTGGGCTTCGAATGCATGCAGGATCATCGCGCCCACAGCGAGCTGGGCACGCGGTTCCAGTGCCACAATCCGTACTGCTCCGAGCGCCATATCGAGCGCATTATCGAGCAGCTGAATGAGGCCAAATACAGCATTGATCTGGCCATGTACTCGATCCATTACACCCAGATTGTGACTGCCCTTCGGAAGGCACGCCAGCGCGGCGTCTTCGTTCGCATCATTGTCAGCCAGTGCAAGGGCACCGTGCTCAACAATCAGCTGGCCGATCTGTTAATGAACGGCGTCGATGTCCGCACCCAGAACAGCAAACTTTTTATGCACCACAAGTTCTGCGTGGTCGATGGACGTGCCCGGGTCGATGAGATTTGTCGGATGAAGAAGCGTGCACGTCAGCAGAAGCCCACGTGCAGTGTGCTCATCAACGGCTCCGTCAATTGGACACAAGGCGGCCTGGGCGCCAACTGGGAGAACGTGGTCATCAGCTCGCAGACACGGCTTACCAACGATTTTCAAGCCGAATTCAATCGCTTGTGGACAATTTTCGAACCCAAGTTCACCTTCCTTTAACACTTGTTATCATAAAGTTATTTTTAACCATAATTTGCTGACTATTTAGCTATATTCTGTTATATACTTATAAAATGCCAAAGAATTTGTTAGTTGTTTAAGCTCTGAGAAAGAATGTATCAAATAAACAATTTAATTTTTTAAATAAACAATACAAGAAGTGCGCCTGACTATGAGGTATTAGTTGCAATATTTCAATCCCCTTGCAATTATGTGTATATAGTATAAACACAAATAAATAATTATTATGCTAAGAGAATGTGACGTCACAATATCGGTTTGTGCATGCTTCCGATGCTATCCACAAGGCACAGGCCATGCCAATGCAAAATGTAGTTGCCACATTGGTAAATAACAGCTGGTGCCTGTTATTGTTCTGTTAAGACTCTGCTATTAATTGCCGCTCAATTTTGGCGCAGATTTTTGGCGTCGTTCGTTTTCCTGGCATTCGCAATTTGGAAGCCAGGTTGGGCGCTTGAACAATGTCTAAGAAATTAAATACAAGTGCTGGAGGAACGCCCAAGAACACACTGTTCAATTACTTTGTCAAATCGCCAGCAGTTGACAAAAAGAAACTAACGCCCAGCAATGCCGGCGAGGTGCAAAAGGAGAACCTGCAGAATGGCAATTTAAAAGAGGTGGAAAAGGAGGCCAAGCCGGTTGCCAAGCGCAAGTTGCCGATTGCAGCCAGCATCGCTGATGAGGACAGCGAGGAGGAGCAGATTGGCAAGCGCAAGCGAAAGCGCATTGTGTTGCCCGAATCGGAGAGCGACGAGGAATACAAATCCGAATCAGAGCCGGACTTCTCTGAGGATGGCTCGGATTATGAGCCAGATGCCAAGGAGGCTGCTGCCAGCGAGGAGAGCGACAGCGGCGATGAAGAACCTGAGCCGAGCGATCCCGAAACAGAGGAGGATCCCACGCCCAAAAAGCAGCGCAAAAAGACCGCCAAAAACTACATAGGCAACAACAACAATGAGCCGGCCAGCAAGAAGGCCAAAATCGAGGCACCTGTGTTGGCTACAGGCGGCACATTTATGGAGAAGCTGCAACAGCTGCAAAGCAATGCTAAAAAGGACGCCGCATACGACGAGATTGTGACCACAACATCGAACCTGGATGAACCGGTTGTCTGGCCACATCAGAAACTGGACTTTCTGCAGCCCGACAAGATTAAGGACAAGGCCGGGCGGCGACCTGATCACCCCGACTACGATAAGAGCACGCTACATGTGCCCGAAAAGTTTCTCAACTCGCTGTCGCCGGGCGTTCGTCAGTGGTGGATACTCAAGTCGGACAACTACGATTGCGTGCTCTTCTTCAAGGTGGGCAAGTTCTATGAGCTGTATCACGGCGACGCCGACGTGGGCGTTAATGAGCTGGGCTTCACCTACATGCGTGGTGAATTTGCGCACTCTGGTTTCCCAGAGATCTCCTTTGACAAGATGTCCACCATACTGATAGACAGGGGCTACAAGGTGAGTGCAAATAGCAGACTTAGGAGAATATCCCAAATGAATATACTTCTCATCCGATCACAGGTGGCCCGCGTGGAGCAAACCGAAACTCCGGACATGATGACGGAGCGCTGCAAACGCATCAAGGCCACAAAGTTCGACAAGGTTGTGGCCCGAGAGATCTGCCAGATAACGGACCGAGGCACCCAGGTGTTTGGCTCACAGTGCGCCATTGGCCCCAATCACCAGCCCAACTACATGCTGGCCATAGTGGAGAAGGATGCAGGCACCAGCAGCAAATATGGCGTTTGCTTCATAGACACCTCCATTGGTGACTTCCATGTGGGTGAATTCGATGATGACAAAAGCTGCTCCCGCCTGCTGACGCTGCTCTCCCACCACATGCCCGTCCTGGTGAGAATGCATCGGTGCCCCTTAGAAGTACTTAGAAGTAATCTAATTAATCTCCTGCACTTAGCTACTCCATGAGAAATCCGCGCTTAGCTCACGTACACAGCAAATTCTGCGCACTGTGCTAGGCGGCATACTCAAGGAGCAGCTGCCTGGCTCTGGCGCACAGCTCTGCAGCGCTGAGAAGACTCTGAAGTTGCTGGCGGAGCGCTACTATGCTGGCAATGGTGCCGAGGACAACTGGCCGTTGGTGTTGCGCAGCATGCAGGCGGACACGGATCACTTGGGCCTCACCCCCGCAGAGCCCTACAAGCTGGCCCTCAAAGCATTGGGTCAGTGCATTCACTACATAGCCAAATGCAAGCTGGAGCCCAAAGTGCTGCCCATGGCGCGCTATCAGCTGTATGTGCCGCCCGACGAGCAGCAGCCGGACCATATCCAGCCAGCTTTGGCTGCCACGCTGCGTCGCTCGCACATGGTACTCGATGCCACCACATTGTCCAATTTGCGCATTGTGGGCGAGGAGCATTCGCTGCTGTCAACGCTGGACAACTGCTGCACCAAGTTTGGCAAACGGCTGCTGCATCATTGGCTCTGTGCGCCCAGCTGCGATTTGAGTGTGCTGCGTGAGCGTCAGGAGGCGATTGGTGAGCTCCTTCGCCAGCCGGAGGAGCTGCAAGAGTTGCGCGCCTTGCTGGCGCCCATGCCGGACTTTGAGCGACATCTGGCTCAGATTCACCTGTTTGGCAACAAGCGCGTGGCCCAAGGAGAGCACCCAGACTCAAGGGCCATTCTCTTCGAGGAGAAGTTGTACAACAAACAGAAGCTGCGCAGTTTTATGAGCATTCTCAAGGGATTCGAGACGCTGATGAAGTTGCCAAAGATGTTCCAGCAATGCGAAACGAAGCTGTTGCAGCGTTTGACCCAGCTGCCACCCAATGGCGGCAGTTTTCCCGATCTCAGCAAGCAGCTAAGGTTCTTCGAGCATGCGTTTGATCATGAGGCAGCTGACAAGACGGGCGTCGTGGCACCACAGCCCGGCGTGGATGCCGACTACGATGACGTGCAGCAGCGCATAGCAGACGTAGAGCAACGCCTAAAGGCTTATCTAACTGAACAGGAGCGTCACTTTGGCTGCCGGGTGGTGTTCTTCGGGTCGGACAAGAAACGCTATCAGCTGGAGGTGCCCGAATCGCATGCCCACAAGGCCAACAAGTCGTATGCACTGGAGGGTCAGGTCAAGGGCAAGAAGCCCGCACGGCGCTACACCACAACGAAGACGAAGGCGCTGCTTAAGGACATGCAGCAGGCGGAGGATGTGCGCAATTCGGTGCTCAAGGATTTGGCGCGTCGCCTTTTTGAAAAGTTTTCCAATCACTATCAGCAATGGAAACAGTGCATCGACTGTGTGGCCACGCTGGATGTGCTCGCTTCTCTGGCGGAGTATGCGCGTCAGCAGTTGGTTATCTGTGTCCCAGAGCTGGTCTCGGCGCAACCCTTTATTGAACTGGAGGAGGGCTTTCATCCGTGCGCAAATCCATCCACTTACATACCCAATGGCCTACAACTGGGCACAGAGTCGGAGGCACCGCTATCATTGCTCACTGGCCCAAATATGGGCGGCAAGAGCACTCTGATGCGACAGCTCGGCCTGCTGGTTATCATGGCACAAATTGTAAGTCAATTCGGTAACAAGCTTGAATATGTATGACTCTTATGCTTTCCAGGGCGCTCACATTCCCGCTGCCAGCTGCCGCCTGTCGCTTGTGGATCGCATTTTTACGCGTCTGGGCGCACAGGATGATATCCTAGCTGGTCACAGCACCTTCTTGGTGGAGCTCAACGAAACTTCGCTTATATTGAAGCATGCAACCTCCAATTCCCTGGTGCTACTGGACGAGCTGGGACGCGGCACAGCTACTTACGATGGCACCGCCATTGCCGCTTCTGTGGTCAACTTTTTGGCCAATCTGAAGTGCCGCACTTTGTTCTCCACGCATTATCACAATCTGATTGATTTCTTTCACATGGACAAGAGAATCACATTGGGTCATATGGCCTGCATGGTTGAGAATGAGGACAACTCGGATCCCACACAGGAGACGGTCACCTTCCTATACAAATACACAGCAGGTGCCTGCCCCAAATCCTACGGCTTCAATGCAGCCAAACTGGCGGGCATGCCCCACGGCATCATCAAACGCGCCTACGAGGTAAGTGTGCACAACCCAATAGAGTTTTCTTCTAAATTATAACTCCTACATGACATGACAGCTATCCAAGAAAGTGGAGGCTATTGCATTGCAGCGTAAAATTACAGCAAAGGTTGTGGCTGCAGCTGGGGGCGAAGTGAAGACAAAGCAGGAGAAACTGGTAACCTTGAAAAATTTGTTGCAGCAGCTAAAAATGTGCCATGTTTAAGCCACAATTCCATCACGTTGTATTCATCATGATGCCATCATGATGATGGAGGAGGCTAACAACAGAAAAGTTAAACAAATATTTTATTTTTATTGTTCCTATATGTGCACAGCTTGTTAAGCTGTCATAAATGTTTGAGACATTTTGCGTATACGTTAGTTTTTAAGCAAATGAAATACTCTATACTCTATACCAATTGCCATTGATTATAATTTGATTAGTATTTTCATTTTAAATAGAATTTAAAACTTGAAAGAAAACCAAACCAAGCCAAAATATGTATGGAATTTGTTGTATTTGTTGCCGTTGTTTATTTCTCTTTTTTTTATCACAGTAAAAATTAAAAATTAATTAAATTCACAATCAAAATACACATTTATGATATTATTAAATGCTTATAAATTAAACGTTATCGAATAAATATTGCTAAAAATTGTAAAAACACACAGTTCAATTCAATTCACAACTTAAATTAACAAGTATACACATTATTGCAAATATAAATAATACATATCGAATATAATAATATTGCGAAATATGTTAGAGAGCAAAGACGAAATACCCTAACCTAACCAGCTACATAGTATTTAAGCTTACACATGCCAAGTTGTATCGCCTTAAGTTTTATATATAGACACACGGACATGGCTAGGCATACAAGTTTATATAGACTTGGCTTATTTGCTTTATGTAAACGTTTGAAAATCATAATATCCACAGCAACTGTATAAAAATAGGAATGTTGTTGTTGTTGTTGTTACAGCCTAAGACGAGGTTAAAGCTCAGACTTGGCTGAGTGTTACGTGTATTTGTGCGATAGCATCTACAGTTTGTAATAACCATTGATTAAACGGAAAACTAATCAAGTTAAACATAGGTTCAAATCTAAACTATCTAAGCAGGCAAAATGATAAAAACTTGACTTTGTTGCTTACAAAAATGCTTACAAAACGATTTATAATTATATGTAATATATGTATGTATGGCGCTTACTAATTCTGTAAGCTATATATGTATATATATATATATTTATCGCTATTGAACATTTATATGTGTCTGTGTGCGTGTGTGTCCTTTTCGTCTTTTGTCTAAGCGCTAATTTGGACTTGCTCTTTAAACGACTAAAAATATACATACATAAGTACCGTATAATTTGTATAACTAGGCTAATTTCTCTTATTTATTTGGTATTGTATATGTTACAAGTGACCTTTTTAGGATCTTTAGTCTATATAGGCTAGTTTCTATGCGCTTGTTTCTTTGTATTGAACTCGCTAAAAGCGGTTCTCTCGATCCTGGAAGGAACATGTTTATTCCTCGATTTATACCGTGGCTTTTGCCCCATGCTCGTTTGATTTTCGATTTGCTCATTCTCTATACATATATACTCCCCTAAATATATGCATGCACATATATGATGCGATTGGTTGCACTTAGTTCTAGCTAGAAAACAAGTACATTAATTTCGATTCTGCTTGGGTTTTCCTATAGAAGCGAAGGGGAGCTTTTACAAAATACTCGTAGTACAAAGATACCTACAAACACAACAACAATATATAAGACGTATTGATTTTTGATTATGTAATGACACCAGCGCCGTCCACTATTTGGACAACGACCCCATTTCAATCGTCGCTAATCACATCCATGCGCGCCTTGAAGTTGCGCCACGATCCCGAGGTGCAAACGCCGGCGCCACGCCACCAATCGTTGACATCACTGTACCAGGACGGCTTGCGCAGCTGATCCTCGTTGTGGAGCGTGGAGCACACGCGACACCAGAAGTACGTATTGATGAACTCACCGGTGCCCTTCCACTTGAAGTACGAGTTGTACAGCTCGTCGTCCTTGTCGAGTATGTGCAGGTACTCGGCCAGCTCTTTAGGCGAGGCAAACTCGTCGACGTGTATGTAGGAGCGACGTGGGGCACTCACCTCGTAGTCCTCCGGTCGGGCGCCCATCACAATTGGCAGCACCTTGCGATTGAGCGCGTTCACAAAGAACTTTTCCGTGATGTAGTCCTTGCAATTGGAGTTCTCAAATGCCAAATAGAATTTGTAGTCGTTGTCGAGAATATCGAAGCATTTGTCGGCGGTGCTGCGGGGGCATTTGTAATTTCCACAGCCCCCGTAAATGTCCACCTAAAAAAGGAAATTTAAGTGAGAAGAAAAAAAAAGGATGAAAAATGAAATTGAAGTGGGAATTAAACTAAGTGTGGAAGAGGAATATCTAAATTAAATAGGGATAAAAAAAAAGGAAATTTTCTTTAAGCAACCATGCTTTAATCACAGAGGGGAGTCAAAAGATTGGGCAGCTTAAAAAAAGTAAAATGAAAAGCAAGACTGAAGCATGGATTTAAAAGTTGATCTGTATATGACCTCCCGACTAGGAGATACACTGAACCCAGAATTTAACACATACACACAAACTCTCGGCACTTAATGAATACTGGTGGTTAAAAATTAGCGAAAAATGCCACGCCGGCAATAACGACAATATAAATACTAAGATGAGTAACGCAGTACAACGAAAAGCCACAAGGCAGCAAGTATTTTTATTGTCTTTGCCGGCAATCGGCAATCCCCAGTCGTTACTTTGCCAAAACTCCACCGATTTTGATGAGGATGGTCTTTTTGTCCATGGTTCGGCACCACAATGAATTCTACATTTCAGTTTAACAATAAAATTTTTGGTCCAAATTCATGTCAAAAATTTTCGAATATATACCATAGTGTGCCCATATAAGGACAGGTCTCAACTTTACCCAGTCGTAACTTTGCCAAAACTCAACCGATTTTGATGAGGATGGTCTTTTTGTTCATGGTTCGGCACCACAATGAATTCTACATTTCAGTTTGAAAATAAAATTTTTGGTCCAAATTCATGTCAAAAATTTTCGAATATATACCCTAGTGTTCCCATATAAGGACAGGTCTCAACTTTACCCAGTCGTAACTTTGCCAAAACTCAACCGATTTTGATTAGGATGGTCTTTTTGTTCATGGTTCGGCACCACAATGAATTCTACATTTCAGTTTGAAAATAAAATTTTTGGTCCAAAT